>VXBP01009535.1:44430-120971 GCA_013400115.1 Rhinopomastus cyanomelas | reverse complement strand
TTTCGAGGTCCCTTCCAGTCCCTTATGATTCTATTCTATGATTCTTCTCATTGACCGTTTCTGTGAGTAAATGGTGTCTCTAACTAAAAGATACCAATCTTCACAGGATTCTAATCTTTGCTTTACAGGGACCTAATGGAGGACAAGAGGGGAAATTGTGGTAACATGGATTCATGGGACAACCTAGACAACCTGGTTGCTGTTTGCTACAGAGAAGGACAAAGTCCATTGTCCTTATTTTAAGTGCTTTTTTTAAGATATAGAAAATAATACTGCGAGGTTGACAGAGAGGCAAGTGGGGCTGGTCTCTCACCTGAACGTCCCTCAAGACTCTGCTTCTCCTGTGTTTCAGGGGAAGTGGTGTCCCAGGTGGTGCTGCAATCCTACACTGAGGTGGCCAATCACCTGAAAGGTAAAGTGCTACAGGTTGGGCTGCTTTACACTGCTCTGGCTGTAGGAACTGTAAGACTGGGAGGATGTTGCTGGTACCTCACTCCCTCACCCTCAATATAGTAATTTCTTTTCCCCCTCATACTCATAAGGAAGGTCCAACTCCATCGGGTTGCTTAAGAAGAATACTTTTGTTCTTATTTAGGGATCTTTGTGATCCATTTGTGTCATGAAGTCATGGGACTGGGAATGCAGCCTTCTGTGGTCTCCTTATGTTGGGGTAGACAGGTACCCACCAGCTGCTCAAACTGCTTTGCAGCTGAGGTGAGGATTTTAGGCTCATAGAATTGTAGAATTGTCAAGGGTGGAAAAGACCTTAAAGACCATCAAGTCTAGCTGTTGGTCCTACAATCCCCAAACACTACTGCATCACTCTGTCTGCCCCTTTGTTGAACCCCTCCAGGGACGGTGCCTCCAGCCCCTCCCTGAGCAGCCTGTTCCAAGGCCTCCCCACTCGTTTTGGGAAGATGTTTTTCCTAAGATCCCATCTGAACCTCCCCTGTCACGACCTGACCCCATTTCCTCTGGGTTCTGTTGCTAGTCCCTAGGGAGAAGAGGCCATGCCCTGCTTCACTCCAGCCTC
This sequence comes from Rhinopomastus cyanomelas, assembly GCA_013400115.1. Lineage (NCBI taxonomy): Eukaryota > Metazoa > Chordata > Aves > Bucerotiformes > Rhinopomastidae > Rhinopomastus > Rhinopomastus cyanomelas. The sequence goes on along the minus strand of VXBP01009535.1, from coordinate 119,938 downwards.
CCTTCAGGTAGTCGTAGAGTGCAGTGAGGTCTTCCCTCATCCTCCTCTTCTCCAGGTTGAACAGCTCCAGCTCCCTCAGCCTCTCCTCATCAGATGTGTTCCCCAGACCCCTAACGGGCCCGGCTGCCCTTCTCAGCCCTATCTCCAGCACCTCAGTGTCCCTGTTGGTGGGCAGGTGATAGTGTGGTGGATGTGATGGTGATGTTGGTGGGCACAATATGTGATGAATGCCCAAGAGCTTGGGGAGGGCCAGGGCAGTGCACAAGAGGCAGTGGGTGACACAGCGTGGGCTTTGGAGTGAGGAGGAGCAAAGAGCAGGCAGTGTAGCTGCATCATGGAGCTGAGGTGCTGTCTGAACAACTCAGGGCTAGGTCTTGCACAGACCAAGGACATGGGCTGTGTGCTACACACATGGGTGGCACTTCACAATGCCTGTCATCCTTGGAAGTACTTGATGTGGAAAGGAGCAGTAACTGGCTCTGATTGTGATGGAAAGTTGCACAAGACAGGTGTGGGCAGGCCCATATCCACTGGGGCAGGATGGTATTAGAGGAAGAATTTACAGTGGTGGTGCCTTGGGGGCCTGGAGTCTGGTTTAATTATGTGGGAAGTGTTGCAGGCAGCCACAGGAATCCATAAATAACATGATAGTGAAGAATACCTCTGTGCCCGTTAAGATCATGGAGCAGATCCTCCTGGAGGCACTACTGAGACAGGAGAATAAGGAAGAGGTGATTGGGCACAATCAGCATGGCTTCACCAAGGGCAAGTCCTGACAAACCTGGTGGCCTTCTATGAACAGGTCACAACATTAATGGATGAGGAGCAAGCGACTGATGTCATTTACCTGGACCTGAGCAAAGCCTTTGACACTGTCCCGCACCACATTGTGGTCTCCAAGCTGGTGGAACATGGCTTTGATGGGTGGACCACTAGATGGGTAAGGAACTGGCTTGATGGCCGCACCCAGAGAGTGGTTGTTGATGGATCCATGTCCCAGCGGAGTCCCTCAGGGATCGGTCCTGGGACCAGTCTTGTTCAACATCTTTGTCGGTGACATGGAGAAGGGCATTGAGTGCACCCTCAGCAAGTTTGCTGACGATACCAAGCTGTGTGGTGCAGCAGACATGCTGGAGGGAACAGCTGCCATCCAGAGGGACCTGGACAGGCTGGTGAGGTGGGCACAGGCCAACCTCATGATGTTCAACAAGACCAAGTGTAAGGTCCTGCATCTGGGTTGAGCAAATCCTAAGCACAAGTACAGATTGGGCTGTAACTGGCTGGAGAGTAGCCCCGGGGAAAAGGACTTGGGGGTGCTTGTGGAAGAGAGGCTCAACATGAGCCGGCAGTGTGCACTTGTGGCCTGGAGGGCAAACTGGATCCTGGGCTGCATCAGGAGAGGTGTGGCCAGCATGTCGAGGGAGGTGATTCTCCCCCTCTACTCCGCTCTGGTGAGACCCCACCTGGAGTCCTGTGTCCAGTTCTGGAGCCCTTATTACAGGAGGGATGTGGAGATGCTGGAGCTTGTGCAAAGGAGGGCCATGAGGATGATGATAGGGCTGGAGCACCTCTCCTATGAGGCCAGACTGAGAGAGTTGGGGCTGTTCAGTCTGGAGAAGAGGAGGCTCCCAGGTGACCTTCTTGTGGCCTTCCAGTATCTGAAGGGGGCCTACAAGAAGGCTGGGGAGGGGCTTTTTAGGACATCAGGTAGTGACAGGACTAGGGGGAATGGAGCAAAGCTGGAGGTGGGTAGATTTAGACTGGATGTGAGGAGGAAGTTCTTCACTGTAAGAGTGTCAAGAGCCTGGAATGAGTTGCCCAGGGAGGTGATTGAGGCCCCATCCCTGGAGGTGTTTAAGGCCAGGCTGGGTGGGGCTCTGACCAGCCTGGTCTAGAGTGGGGTGTCCCTGCCCATGTTAGGGAGGTTGGAACTGGATGATCCTGTGGTCCCTGTGACTTGGTCTAGGTGATCCTGCTGTGACAGGGGGATTGGACTAGATGATCTTTCGAGGTCACTTCCAGTCCTTAATGATTCTATGATTCTAATCTGCAACACACATCAGGCAGTCTGGTAGTAAAGGCAGGAGGGAGTTATTCTTCAGGAAGGTCTGAGCAGTTGCTGAGCAACTGAAGTCTCAATTCAGCTTCATTCAGGTCTTTGGCACCATCTTTCTCTACAGGTAGAGGGAAGAGGTGGGTTCTTTAGCACGTCCATCATTCTTACATGTGCTGAATCTCATCCAGAGATACATCTTTGCCATGAGAATAGGCTGAGGTAGCTGGGGTTGTTCTGTCTAGGGAAGAGAAGACTCCTGGAAGTCTTCTTATAGCTGAGAAGAACATTATAGCTGCTTTCTGATACCTGAAGAGAACCTCCAGGAAAGCTAGAGAGGGACTTTTCCCAAGCTGATCCAGAGATAGGACAAGAGGAAATGGTTTGAAACTGAAGGAGAGGAGATTCAGACTAGCTCTTAGGAAGAAGCTCTTCAGTCCCAGGGTGGAGAGACTCTGGAATTGATTGCCCAGAGAGGCTATGGCTGCTCCATCCCAGGAGGTGTTCAAGGCCAGGTTGGATAAGGCCTTGAGTCTGGTTGAGAGGGAGGTTGGAGTAGATGATCTCTGAGCTTCCTTCCAACCTGAGCCAGTCTATGATTCTTTCTGCTCCCCTGGCTGCAGAGGATGTTCAAGTGGCTTAATCCCTAACTCATCACAGCAGCAAGAGAAGTCACATGGATCTGAGAGAAAGCTGTTCTGGCACCTCTCGAGGTGGCTGGTGTCTCCTCTTGGTTTTTGTTCTTCACCAAGGCTCGTATATCCTGGGCTGGGTGCTGTGTCCTGTGGAGTGCTGAGCTCTCAGTATCAGGTTCATGAAGAAAGGACCCAGCCAGCTTTCTGGGAAGCAGATGTAGTGGGAGCTGCTTACAAGAAACCCTCCTGGGAATGTGCTGTGGTTTGGATGGCAGCGGTTCTGCAGTCATACTTTGCACAAAGGGACAGTCACCAGAAGCTCTGATTGGCCTGAAATCCCAGCAGGGAACAAGAAAACTCAGGGGAGGGGTCGTGTGGTTGGAGATCTTTTTGTTGTTAATGGCTTGGGATATTTTTGTTTAGACACCACAGCAGTCAGACCAGATAGAATGGCAACCTGGAAGAGCCAGTGGGTGAAATCCTGCCTCTTCCTGAGCTGGTAGCCAAACCTTGGCCAGCCTTTCACTATGTGCTTTTGGAATCACTTGATAACCATCTCGGTACATAGAATCAGCCTCAGGCAGATTCTCAGCAGAGATTATGAACTGCCTGCGGTCAGGGCCTTTCCTCTGTGATGAGTGGGGTCCCATCAAAGATTCCCAGACCAGATGTGAACTATGGGATAACTCCAGTCTGCTTTCCCTGCTTCTGCTTTGGAGAGTACAGGGAATGTCTGTGTCAGTGGTTCTGGATCTTCTTTCCCCCTGCTGCTGAGGGAGGCTCAGTCACAAGTGGGTTAGCAAGGGAGCTGGAAGATCCGTAAGAATGGTGGTTCTTCGTCAAGGATGAGGGAAGTACAGAATCATAGATTAGTAGGGTTGGAAGGGACCTCTGGAGATCATCTAGTCCAACTCCTCTGGCTTGAGCAGGTTTGCCTGGAGCTATCACACAGGAACACATCCAGGTGGGTTTTGAAGATCGAGCAATGCAATAGACAGAAGTCTGGATCAAGACTGTGTAGGACTGACCCTAAAACATAAGGTGTGGCTTTGGGGGCATCTCTCAGCTCCCCCAAAAATGTGCTGGTATTTCCATCTGCTCTCTGGGTTGGAGCTTTCTTCCTTGGCGGAGGAGCTAGGCTCAGCTGCCCAAGGCATGAATCACCCACTCTAGAGGCACATTTTGAGCTGCAGAACCAGGTCCCACTTTTGACGCCAACTCTTTGTGCAGGATGGCACTGAGAACAAATGGGTCTTGTGAGACCAAACATAAGGGTAGGAAGTAGGCTGGAATGACCCTGTGAATCATAACACCCCCCCCACGCACACCCCCCGGTTTTCCCTTTGTTGTGAGATCAAATCTAGCAAGAGATTAAAGAGGAGCATCTATGGCTGAGCTGAGCGTGAACAGGCTGTTCACACTGCTGTGGGGACTCCCTGCTGCAGCTCTCCTTTGCTTCTGCTGCATGTGGATAGCTGGAAGCAGCATCCCAGAGACAGGAGAAGAGGGTGTGAAAGTGAGGCAGTGCTTGAACAATTCTGAGATGTGTCACTGGCTTGCTTTTTGTGAAGAAGAGATGATAAAAGGTATCTGAACAGGGCAGGATACTGTGATGGAAACAGTCCTGCCAGGAGGGTGGAGCAGCTCTACTGTGGGGCCAGGCTGGGAGAGCTGAGGGGGTTCAGCTGGAGAAGAAAAGCTCCAGGAGACCGTAGTGTGGCCTTTCAGGGCTTAAAGGGGCCAATGAGAAAGATGAGGACAGAGGTTTCACGGAATCACGTGGAAGGGACCACGAAAGATCATCCAGTCCAATCCCTCTGCCACAGCACGATCCCCTAGATCAAGTTGCACAGGAACATGTCCTGGTGGGTTTTAGACATCTCTAGAGAAGGAGACTCCACAACCTCTCTGGGCAGCCTATTCCAGTTTCAGCAGGGGCTGCTGTGCCAGGACAAGGGGTGATGGTTAAACTGGAAGAGGCAGAGTCAGGGGAGAGAGAAGGGAGAAATTGTTGCTGCTGAGGGTGGGAAAAGCCTGGCCCAGGTTGCCCAGAGAGGTGGAAGAAGTCCCATTCCTGGCATCATCCCAGGTCACGTTGGACCTTGGGGCTGTGAGCAACCTGCTCTAGTTGGGGATGTCCCTGCTCACAGAGTTGCAGGTTGAGCTACTCAACTCCTGAAACTGCTGCTTGTTCAGTAGTTAATAATATGATGCTGACTGGTGTAACTGTGGGGACCTCCAAGGGGCTAGCCGAGTCAACGACATGCACACCAATATGGTTAAGGTGCCAAGCTCATTTATTCCCGTAATCTCCTTGCTTATATACAGTCATGCCCTGTCCACGCGGCACTGAGGTTGCACTCATCGGATATGTGGCCTTTGTCACGCGTAGCTGCCCTCTAGCCCATTGGCCATCATACGAAAACTACCTGAGGTTGGACGGCCCCTTCAGCTTTCCCAAACATGGCCCCATTCTCTGGTTCCCACAATCTGGTTAACATTCCTCTATAATTAGTTTGGTCGCTTATCATCCTTGCTGAGGCCTCCAAGGCCATTCTCAGAGGCACCTGGCAGTTATTCTTGGCTTAGTGCTGGGTTGTCCAGAGCGCTGCTCAGCGCTAGTTCTGTTAGAAGTTCTTCTACAGACTGGGATAGGAGAACACCTTGTACAAGGTGTTCCTCAGGTCAGATGGTGCTCCTTTGCACCACTTTGGATGTATAATGCCCAAAGGGACTATCCAGATACTGAAATCCATATTTGAGAGAGCTTAGAGCAGCCTTGCAAGCTCCATTTTACCCAGCCTTCAAAACCTTGTTTCCATGTCTTTATTTTCCAGAGCTGGGCAAGACACGAGATGATGTGGTAAGGGCTGATAAGAACCAGCTCTAGTGGATCAGAGGTGCGAAGTAAATCCAGGGGCAGGCTTTTCATTTGAGATGTTATTTCAGAGCCTGGAGAATGACACAAACTGTTTCTACTGTCTTGGAGTGTTTTGACATCTGCTGACTCCCTAAGTGGAATTGCAGACCCTTAGCTCTGTGTTGCTGCTTGCTGTGTCTGTCCATGAATTTGACACAAGGCAGAGCAGCAGCAAACTCTTCCTGGGAGCCGCAAAGCAGAACCTTAAAGGAGGATTGCAGAAAGTGGTCCAGTGGGATGCCAAGGACATTAAGATTGGGGATTGGAATGCATGCTAAGGTCACCTTCTCCCTTGTCTGTGGAGATGCCTTGTGCACTGCAGGCAGACATGTTTCTAACCTGTGATTGAAACCCTTCCTCATCTTCTCTGCTATAAATCACAGACTGGTTTGGGTTGGAAGGGACCTTCAAAGTTCATCTAGTCCAACCCCCCTACAGTGAGAAGGGATGTAGAATGGTTTGGGTTGGAAAAGAGCTCAGAGCTCAGCCAGTGCCAACCCCTGCCACGGGCAGTGACAGCTCTCACCAGACCAGGGTGCCCAGAGCCCCATCCAACCTGGCTTTCAACACTGCCAGGGATGGAGCAGCTACAACCTCCCTGGGCAACTTGTTCCAGGGCCTCAGCACCCTCACAGGGAGAAATTTCTGTTTCAGTTATCATCTCAATCTCCCCTCTTTTAGCTTGAACCTATCCTCCTCGTCCTATCATCACAGTCCCCTGTACAAACTCTCCAGCTTGCCTGTAGCCCCTTCAGGTACTAGAAGCTGCTGTAATGTCCCCCCTGAACTTTCTCTTCTCAGGGCTGAACGACCCCAATTCTGTCAGCCATCTGCTTCTAAAAGAAAAGACTTCAACTAGAGCAGGTTGCTCAGAGCCTCAAAGTCCAATACTTTACCTTTCTTTTGAAGGCTGTTCCCCTTCTGGGCTTGGGGACTGTTTGCAGATGGGGATGTGTTTTATGGCATCAGCCAGGTCTGTAACGAAAATAGTGATCAGAATCAAACCCAGGTCAGACAGACAAGAAAGCTTGGCTGTACTCATGAGAAAGCCTCACCAGCTGCCCTGACTGTGGTTTCTGGAGGACGCTGCCATGGGTTCCCTCTGTGTGGGTTGTCTCTAGGTTTCATCTCACCTTTCTCATGGAGCTCTTGAATCCTGTTCAACCAGCTTTAGAGAGGGCGTAAAGATTCCTGAGATATCAGCATTCCTGCTGTGGGCTTGGATGCCTATGGGCTGAGTACTGTACCAAAGACAGCAGGGCTGTCTTTGGTCAAGCTTGCAAGTAGGTAGGAGGCAGCTTAGATGAGGCTGGTACCCAAGAGGTGGTGGCTAGTGAAGCTGGTGATGGTTCATCATCATCTGCCAGCCATGGACCAGCAGCAGCATGTGCTGGTCTTCACCCAAGCAGCAGATGAAAGAAAGATTGATAGGGACCTGTTTGAGCTGCAGACATCATGTCTTGGGCTCATGGAGAGCTTATAGGGAAGCAATTTCCATTCGTTTATCTGCTTAGGAGCCCCATGAGTTTATCACTTTTGGTGAGTTTATCACTTTGAGTTTATCACTTCGGTGAGTTTTTATGGAACTCAGGGCCAGGACCCCAGACTCTTTCTTAAGGTCCTTAAGGTCCTTAAGGAACCTGGAAATGAGCAGCTTGCATAGGTAGGGTGAAGTGAATGCTGTCAGACTGCCAGCCTCTCTCACATCTCTCATGTTTGTGTGGCCTTTAGCTGCTCCTTCTGTACTGGGCATTGTGTTTTAGGTAGAGCAGATAGTTCTGAATAGCAGGCATCTTAATAACTGTGAGCGCCTTGAATACATCAGCCTCCTCCATGCCACCCTTTATTGTCCCTCTTTCCTGTAAGAAAGAGCCTGCATTGTCTCTTTGTCTTGGCCTTATTCCTGAGGTATTTCCAGTACCTTTCCACACTGTCATTTATGCTACTTGGACAGTTGCCTCAGAGCTTCGTGGTAATCCTTTGAGTAACTGCACTGATGTGAATATCTATGGGATTTCCCCTCTGACCAGTGCAACCTAACACTTCCCCGAGTTTCTTCTCCCCATGGGAGATGTGGATCAGGCCACACTGCTGGGGAATTTAATACATCCTCCAGCTGGAGATGGTTACTGCTATGCTCAGGAGTGCAAGGCACGTCCATAAATGATCATGGAATCATAGCACGGCCTGGGTTGCAAGGGACCCTAAAGGTCATCCAGTTCCAAGCCCCCTGCACAGGCAGGGAAACCTTCACTAGATCAGGTTACTCAAGAGCCCCAGACAACCTGGCCCTCAGCACTTCCAGAGATGAGGCAGCCACAGCTTCCTTGGGCAAACCTGTTCCAGCATCTCTGCACCCTCACAGCAAAGAATTTGTTCATCATGTCCAACCTCAGTCTCCCCTCTTCAAGTCTGGAACTCTTTCCCCATGTCCTTTTGCTACCACCCTTATCAAAAGTCCTCCCCCAGCTCTCTTGTAGCCCCCTTAAGAGACTGGAAAGCTGCTAGAATGTCACTTGGGAGCCTCCTCTTCTCCAGTCTGAACAACCCCAACTTGCTCAGCCTGTGCTCCTAGGGGAATTGCTCCAGCCCTCCGAGCATTTGAGTTACTCTGCTCTGGACACCTTCCAGGAGCTCTCTGTCCTTCTGGTGTTGGGGACTCCATCGCTGGACACAGGACTGCTGGTGGGGTCTCAGCAGTGCAGAGTAGAGGGGGAGAATCCTCTCCCTCAACCGACTGTCACTGCTTCTGTTGATGCAGCCCAGGACATGGTTGGCTTTCTGGGCTGCCAGCATACACTGATGGCTCCTGGGACCTCTGCTCTACCCTCAGCCCCAAGTCCTTCTCCTCCAGGCTGTCCTCAATCATTTCTTCTCCCAATCTATAGTCCTGCATAGGATTGCCTCAACCCAGGAACAGACCCTTGCCCTTGCTGAACCCAGTGCAGTTTGCACAAAGTTTTTGGGATGGAGATGGCCTCAAAGGGATTTTGTATTCAGGGTTGGATCTTGACATCGTGCCCACACAAAGCAACATTTGACTCCATAAGTGGTCCAGCAACTTCTCAGTGTTAGCCCACCATGGACTTGCACTGTAGGATGGTCGCCAGAGCAAACAGGATTCCTGGCAGTGCTCACGCAGATGTATGTAGTGATATCAGAAAAAGCTCTTTTTCAATTATTTCTTTTGGGTTTAATGTTATTTCTACTCATTTGTTTTCCATTCTAGGAACTTGGGGGGTTTTGCTTGCTCGGGTGAACTGCTGGGACTGGCCTGGTGTTTGCACAAAGGAGAACGTGACACAGTTCCCTACCGTCAAGGTTTACAAGAAGGGAGAGCGCTCTGTGGTGTATGATGGCATGTGGGGAACCCAAGAACTCACGAGCTTCATCACGCTGTAAGTGTCTGCCAGTGAGACTTGGACAGTGCTTCCATCTATTGTCACTGTCCCTCTCTTTTTGCTGGATTCCTTCTCTGTTATTTTTAATGGGGATCCCAAAGATCTCAGAGTAACCAGTTTGGCTTGGGGTTGTCGTCTCTTCCCCATAACCAGCCTCAGTGCCTTTCTGTGACTGGGCATTGTATTTCCTTCCCAGACAAATGATTTTCATCTCTAATGAGGGATAACAGTTGTCCTGATCACAGAATCACAGAACATTAGGGCTTTGGGCTCTGAGCAACATGCAGAGGATTGAGCTGGATGGGTTTTAATGTCTCTTCACGTAGTCACAGAACATTAGGGATTGGAAGGGACCTCAAAAGATCATCCAGTCCAATCTCCTCACCACAGCAGGATCCTCTAGTTGCACAGGAACAGGGCCAGGTGGGTTTTAAACATCTCCAGAGAAGGACACTCCACAACCAACCTTCCAGTGTTCCATCACCTTCACAGGGAAGAAGTTCCTTCTCAGATTTGATGTGGAATGTCCTCTGTTCCAGCTCACACCTGTTGCCCCTTGTCCTATCACTGGATGCCCCTGAGCAGAGTCTGGCTCCATCCTCCTGTCACCTGTCCTTTCCATGTTTATCAACATTCATGGGGTCACCCCTCAGTCTCCTTTATTCCAAGTTCAAGAGACCCATCTCCCTCAGTCTTTCCTCATCAGGGAGATGCTCTACACCCTTCATCATCGTGATCTTTCGAGGTCCCTTCTAATCCCTAGTGTTCTGTGATACTGTGATCATCTTTGTAGCTCTGCGCTGGACTGTCTCAAGCAATTCTGTGTCCTTCTTGAACTGAGGGACTCAGAACTGATGGGTTGGACTGTTGTGGGATTGAGGTTACCCTTGTGTGTTTCCATCCCAAAAGTGAAGAAGTCAGCAGTCCTTGTTGTTCCTCTGCCTTTCCATAGGAGTCGAGTTTCCTGCCCTCTGAAACTGGCCACCATTGGTGAAGCAGAAAGCTATTTAAGAGGAGAGTTTCCATTTGAACTGTCATCCCATCAGCATACATCACTTCTAGGAGTGTTTAGCACAGCCACAAGTGAAGGTCAGTGTGGTGTTTGTATACACTCAGCTGCATTCCTGGTAAGAGGGGGATGATTCCAGGTACTTGAAAGTTCCTCTATGTTTCTTTGTCTCTCTGTTTGCTCTCATCACAGCCTGCCCTGCAACACCTTTTTGTTTTTGAAAGAAGATAGCAGGTGGTTCCAGATGTGGGACCCAAGGTCCATATCCTGGCTCAGAGGACACTCAGTGTGGTAGCATCTGCCAGCCCCAGCAGAGACTGATACATGGTGCCTGGCCCAGTAGAAAACAACAGTGCCCTGGGGGACCCACCTCTGCAAAGAAATATTCGCAGACGTCCAATGTGAACTTTCCAAGCCATGATTTGTGCTTGTTGTCCCCATTGTATATCCTTGCCCATACCATGAGGAATTAAACTCTGTTCTCTTTATCATAGAATCACAGAATCAGGGTTGGAAAAGACCTTCAAGATAGTCAAGTCCAACCACCCACCCTACAACCCCCAGCCACTACCACATCTCCTGAAACACCCTGTTTGCTTGGTTGTTGAACTCCTCCAGGGATTCTGCCCCGTCCACTGCCTGGGCAGCCTGTTCCAAGGCCTCTCCTCTCTTTCTGGGAAGAAGTTTTTCCCAAGATCCAACCTGAACCTCTCCTGGCACAACCTGACCCCATTTCCTCTTGTCCTATCACTAGTCCCTAGGGAGGAGAGAGACCATCCCCTGCCTCACTCCAGCTTCCCTTCAGGTAGTTCTAGAGAGCAGTCCCTCTCATCCTCCTCTTCTCCAGGCTGAACAGCCCCAGCCTTTTCCTCTAATCCATGAGCACAAGGCCATGTGGGCTTTAAAGTAGGTGGACGGACTCCCCAGAGTCCATGCTGCATTAGGGTGTTGTTACCAGCTCAGATGCTGCTCCAGCATCACTCGCTGGCTTTGTAGCTGTGGTCCATTGTCCAGTGGGTTTCCACAGCCCTTTTGAAAGATGGGGAAATAGACCTGTGAGCTAAAGTGATTTTTCTCTTGTGTCAATCACATATGTGAACAGTGGAGAGGGAATGAAGTTGGTGTGGAAAGGGAACAGAATCAGAGAATCACAGAATTACTGATGCTGGAAAAGCCCTCTGAGCTCATCCAACCCAGCCCATGACCTGGCCCCTCAGTTCAAGAAGGACATGTAGCTGCCAGAGGGAGTCCAGTGCAGAGCAACGAGGATGATGAAGGAAGTGGAGCACCTCCCTTATGAGGAAAGGCTGAGGAAGCTGGGTCTCTTTAGCTTGGAGGACACTGAGGGGCACCCTTATTAATGTCTATAAATGTGAGGGGTGGATGTCAGGAGGATGGAGCCAGGCTCTTCTCAGTGTCATCTGTTGATAGGACAAGGGGCAACGGGTGTTAAGCTGGAACATAGGAGGTGCCATATAAATATTAGAAGGAATTTCTTCACAATGTGGGTGGCAGAGCACTGGAACAGGCTGCCCAGGGGGGTTGAGGAGTCTTCTTCCCTGGAGACATTTAAAACTTGCCTGGATATGTTCCTGTGTGACTTGGTCTAGGTGATCCTGCTGTGGAAGGGGGATTGGACTAGATGATCTTTCGAGGTCCCTTCCAATCGCTGGTGTTCTGTGACACCATCAGCCAGACCAGAGCACTAAGGCCACAGCCAGTCTGCCCTTCAACACCTCCAGAGATGGGGACTCCACCACTGCCTTGGGCAGTCCATTCCAGCCTTTCCATGAGGAAAGGCTTCCTAACATCCAACCTAACCTTCCTCTAGCATCTTCAGGCTCTGCCTTCTCATCCTGGCGCTGTTTGCCTGGGAGAAGAGCCTGACCCCCACCTGACTGCAACCTCCCTTCAAGATGTTGTGGAGAGAGAGAAGGTTCCCCCCTGAGTCTCCTTCGTGGTAAACAGCCCCAGCTCCCTCAACCTCTCCTCATCAGACTTTCTCTCCAGTCCCTTTCCCATCTTCATTGTTCCTCTGGACCTGCTCCAGTACCTCAGTCTTAAAGTGAGGTGCCCAGATCATGCCATGCTTCAGTGGTATCCACAGGGGAGAGCTGGAACATCTCAACTCCTCAATCTCTCAGTTACCAGCTACCCTGGGAATTACTGCATTAAAAAGAAGCAGATTTCAGTTTGAAGCTCCATTGTGCCTGTAAAGCTACTTCCTCACATGAGAAGGTCCAGAGGGAATTCTTTGTTCTCAGAAGTAAGAATGAAATAAACTGTTTGGAAGCAACTTGGGCTGTGTTGCCTCAGCCAGCTGAGAGCTAATGCACCCCTTTCTTTTATAGTGGCTGAGTCTCTTAAATATTGCACATCATTTTATTGATTTCTCCCTGGTTTTCATCAGCTGAGCCCCCAAATCTACCCTCTGTTCCACATGTTCACTGTTGTGGCTGTCACAGATCAGAGTGAGGAAGTTGATGAAGTCTTCTGCAGCCAGCTGGCAGCAGCCTCACAGCTGTCTGAAACCCACATGGATGTGTTCCTGTGCGACTTGGTCTAGGTGATCCTGCTGTTGCAGGGGGATTGGACTAGATGATCTTTCAAGGTCCCTTCCAATCCGTAATAATTCTATGATTCTATGATTCTATGTTCCACTCTCTGCAGTAGGGGAGCCTGGATTATCCCTGTGTTTGAAGCTTAGACAACATGGAGATGGTCAGAGGGTTCAAGGAAGCAACCTGCACAGATTTAATTGGATGTGTCAGCGCAGACTCTTTTGTCTATAGAAGCTGTTCATTGCAAATAAAAGAGTTGGAGCTTTCCAGACATCTCTGTGTAGTTGGAGCCCATGAGATTGCCTTTCCCCTCAGGGCATGCTTGGTTTACAGTCTGGAATGGTGTCCATGCTCCAAGCTAACTCAGCCGCAGATGCCAAGGGAGATGCAGTACATGATGCCTTAACGTGCAGGGTGTTGGAGCATCATGTGCAATTGCCCGAGGGAGCAGAAAACTGGAGCCAGCTCTTCTGGCACCAAATTCAGTCAGGGAAACCTCATTGTTGCTCTTATCAGCCTGCAGCTGGAATTTGCACAGCAAGAATTCCTGCTTGAACCTGAACCAGCAACGCACTCTGGGCCACTCAGTTCCAGAAGGACACAGAACTGCTTGCTAGAGTCCAGCACAGAGCCACAAAGACACTGAAGGGAGTGGAGCATCTTCCTGATGAGGAAAGGCTGAGGGAGCTTGGTCTCTTGAGCTTGGAAAAAAGGAGGTTGAGGGGTAACCCCATGATAAATCACAGAATCACAGAACATTAGGGATTAGAAGAAACCTTGAAAGATCATCTAGTCCAATACCCCTGCCAGAGCAGAATCACCTAGACCAAGTCACACAGGAATATATCCAGGCGAGTTTTAAATGTCTCCAGGGAAGCAGACTCCTCAACCCCCCCTGGGCAGCCTGTTCCAGTGGTCTGTCACCCTCATTGTGAAGAAATTCCTTCTAATATTTATATGGCACCTCGTATGTTCCAGCTTAACACCCGTTGCCCCTTGTCCTATCAACAGATGACACTGAGAAGAGCCTGGCTCCATCCTCCTGACACCCACCCCTTCACATATTTATAGACATTAATGACATCACCCCTCAGTCTCCTCTTCTCCAAGCTGGGTGTCAGGAGGATAGAGCCAGGCTCTACTTAGTGGTATCCAGTGATAGCACAAGGGGCAATGGGTGTGAGCTGGAACAGAGGAGGTTCCACATCAGTATGAGAAGTAACTTCTTCTCAGTAATGGTGACAAAACACTGGAAGGGGCTGCCTAGGGAGGTTGTGGAGTCTCCTTCTCTAGAAACATTTAAAACCAGCCTGGCCCTGTTCCTGTGCGACTTTATATAGAGGATCCTGCTGTGGCGGGGCGCTTAGACTGGATGATCTTTTGAGGTCACTTCCAATCCCTAATATTCTGTGCTTCTGTGTCATTGCCATTCACAGTTAGCTGAAACAGAGCAACGAGATGTCCATTTAAATAAAGCTCTGGAATTTTTCTAATGCTTGACACTAGAGTTATGTCAAGAAGCTCTTGAGTGGGGCTGTGTGAGGAGACATTTGCCAGAAAAATCATGGGTTTATGTCTCAGGTTGGTGCTTGAAGTGTGAAGGATCATCTGGTCCAAGCTCTCTTTGCAAAAGCCTGGTCTAGACAAGATGGCCCAGAACCCTGTAAAACAGTATCTTAAAAGTGTCCTGTAGTGCTTTAGAATCATAGAATCATCCTGGCTGGAAAGGACCTCCAGCATCATCAAGTCCAGCCCTCATCTTGACATCTCCCTAACCTATAGACCATGGCCTCAAGTGCTCTAGTTACTTGGTTTTTAAACACCTCCAGGGATGGGGACTCCACCCTGGGCAAGCCTGTTCCAATGTACAACCACTCTCTCGGGAAAGAACAACTTCTTAAGATCCAATCTAAACCTCCCCCAGCACAACTTGAGTCCATTTCCCTTTTTCTTATCAGTAGTAATTTGGGAGAAAAGACCAGCTCCAGCCTTGCTAAAACCTTCTTTGAGGTAGCTGTAGAGAGCAACGTGGTCTCCTCCCAGCCTCCTCTAAACTAAATAACCCCAGTTCCTTCACCTGCTCTTCACAGGGCCTGTTCTCCAGGCCTCTCCCCTGCCTGGTTACCCTTCTCTGGCTCTGCTTCAGCCTCTCAGTATCCTTCAGATACTGTGGTGCTCAAAACTAGATCCAGTACTCATGGTGCAGTCTCACAAGTGCAGAGTACAGGGGCACAATCACCTCTCTACTCCTGCTGGTTACCCCATTCCTGATCCAGTCTAGGATGCTGTTGGCCTTCTTGGCCACCTGGGCACCACATTGGCTCTTGTTCAGCCAGCTGTCAGCCAACACCCCCAGGTCCTTTTCTGCCAGGCAGCTCTCCAGCCACTCCTTATGGCACAGGACTTGCTCACAATCTGGCTTGTGGTCCTTTCTGCTGTAGCTGAGGCACTGATAACTTCACAAAGGGTTTGCTGATGAAGTTCTTACTCATCCTTATCAGCAAGTCATATGGGTTGTTTTTCTCTCAACACTGGTAAAATCAAAGACCAAAGAACTGGAAACCAACATCAAACCCATCCAGCAGTGCTTTCTCTGCATCACGAGATGAATCGGCTGAGCTGTGTATCTCCAGCTTTGTTGTCTGATCAGTTAAATGGCTGAACACTCAAAATGACTCCTTTAAGGATCTAAACTCCCACTGGGAAGGGAAAAATAGCATAAAGGAAAGTTTGTGGTTCTTGTGGTCCCAGAGAAACCCAACAGAAAATACGGCTTTGAGTGTAACTGGAAGGCAGGAGGCAAAGAACCATAAAGTGACCAGTTGTGAGCCAACCTTCGTCTACTGAGGATTGAGTCATGGTCCCAAGAGCTTGGGCTGGCCAGTTGTGATTTGATGGTGAATGTTATGAGGAATAATAACCAGAATGAGATCTTACTGACATTAGAAAGCAATGTGTCATGGCTGCAGCTGAGATGTAGCCTTCATTCTGGAGAAAACCCAACTTCTCCAAAGAGCTTTGTGTTGGAAAAGCCTATTTTGTTGTCATCAGTTGCTCAATGCTAAGAGGAAAGGAGGGGTGATATCTAAATCTGCTCTGTTTTCATCCTGCCTTCGACAGCAGCAGTGTTGATCTCTGACCGATAACTGTTTTACACGCTCACACAGTGCGGATGGGGTGTTTTCACAAAGTTCTTCCCAACCATGGATCCTGTTGTCCAAAACTGAGAGTGTTTTATAAGTATATGAACAAACTCTGGAGTCAGCTTCAGTTTGAGGTCGTGCTCTCAGTCTCTCAGCACAGGTAGATTCATCTGGGATGGGTCATTCTCTGCCTGACCTCAACATCTTCAAAGGGTGACCACCTCTGTAAGGTGACCACTTCCAAAAGGTGACCACTCTCCATAAGGTGACCGCCTCTGTAAGGTGACTACCTCCATAAGGCAACCATCCTCTGTAAGATGACCACTTCCGCAAGGTGACCAACCTCCATAAGGTGACCAACCTCTATATAAGATGGCCACTTCCAAAAAGTGATCCACTTCCATAACGTTACGCTGAGCTGTGCCAGTGGAGGAGCTGCTTTTTGTCTGAGGCTGCACAGAGCAGCGGAGCACACTGGGGCTGCAAGGCTCAGCTCATAGCTTTTTGACCTTCCCCATCCTAGCTGGATGGTCCTAACAGAGCCTGCCTGCTCTGAGGAACTGGATAAAACCCAAAGACAATTGAGTGAGAGGTTGGTTTATCTACTGGGCTTAGCACTATTCCAGTTAAGTCATCACAGTCATTTCGGAAAGGTCACTGGGATTTATAGGATTCCTATTTAGACTTCTACTGGCCTTCTGTTCCTGTGAACACTTACAGGCTTTAAATCCTTAAAGGCGTTTCATTTTTCATCAGCAGCTCTGCCACGTAGACCTTGGAAACTCAGAGCTGGTGGCTAAAGAGAGCAAATAACCTTCTCATCAGAGGAACTCCCGCCCTAATCTTTTCAGCCTCTGCCAACTCCTCCTCCCGTAGCCCACGGCCTTGAGCCACATCCATTTCTCACGAGCCTCTCACTGTATCCTTGTTCCCAACTGCCAGTTTGTTGAGGGAGGTGTTTTCTACACAGACAGTGATTTGGTCTCCAGGAGGAAGCTGAGACTTGTCTTTTTATTGTTTATTTTTGTATCTTTTTGTTTTTCTCTTCCAGCCAGAGAAGCTTTTGAAGAGGCAGGAAGCATATTAAGTGGCCACGTAATGACGGGGATGTATTTTGAAGATGATGCTTTGGCTTTGTAAGTGATTTCTGTTTTTTTCTGTGAGGAGAATTCAAACTGAGTAGCAGGTAGTGAAAGCAGAAGCCCAGAGCAAGCAGCACAGGCCAAGCTGAGTGTTTATCAGCAGCTATAAATCACTTAACCGTATAGATAGGTTGAACAAGTCTCAACCAAAGGGAGATGTAGCCCTTGCTCTGCTACTGACCTACCACCTCTACCCTATGGGTAGCTCATTTAGCTCTGGTGTGGTGAACAATCATCTCCCTTCCTCCTGTTTAAGTTCACAGTGGCATTTTCAGTCCTCCAACGCTGCCAGTTCCTCCTGCATCTCTTGGGTTCCTCACACAAACCAGAACAAATATTCTGGAGTTAAAAAAAAGGCTGGAAAAATGACACCCTCTACCTAGGGTCTGGGTGTGAGGAAGAAAACACAGTGGTGCCCTTTGCTTTCCATCAAGAAGAAGTGCTGAACTGTTACTGGTCTTCCTCTTTCTGCAGTCCCTTCAACTTCTCATCTCCTCTTCTCTGCCCTGGTGCTGGGGAGATGCCTACTGCATGGGGATGGGGAAAGGGAGCAAAGCCAGGGCTGTGAACATGAGGCTTGCTTGTGACTACTAGCAGGTTCTCTTGGCTAGCGGAGGAGCAGGCACTGTGTCTGGGATGCTGGAAGATGGTCTGAAAGCCCTGAAATGAGTGTGTCTTCATGGAGCAGTGTTGGTGTGAGCCCACAATCTTTCTGCAGCACTTGTGAGTTTGATGCGAGAGGCATCAAACCCCTTTGGTCTCCTCCACCTTCCTGGTGTGAGATGTTTGCAACTGCTGAGCATGGTGAAGAACCTACCTCTGTCTTTTCAACAGTTCATCTTATCCTGGATCTTTTTTAACTTGAAAGATGGGCTAATCCTTTCCCCTCCTGTTGGCAAGAGCAAGATGCTACCACTATCTCCAGACAGAGTTTTGAGGAGGTGTCTCCTCTTTGTGAAGATAAAGCACAGCAGCCTTCCTCCTGTGCACACACGGCAAAGGTGGAGTCAAGGTTGGCTCCTGGTTGAATAAGAGCATCAACAGGGCTCAGATTTTAAGCCAAATTGAAGCTAATGGGATGCGAGCAAATACTAGTCCATGCACTTAACTCACCCCAGCAAGGGGCAAAGTGCTTTGCATTAAGCTGTGAGAGATATTTCTGTTCCTAGAAGTGCAGCTGGATCCAGGGGGAATCTTCAGCTCATCCTCTCTTTTCATTTCCATTGGGAATTAACTGTCAAAGCAGAGTTAAAAGCCCCAGAAGGTCCTTGGCTGTTTAACCCAGCCAGTAATGCAGCAGTCAGTTGTTTTCAGGAGTTTCTTACAGATGTGATGCTTCTCCAGTGTCTGAGGAGATGTGGAGGGACACAGGAATGTGGCTCTGAGGATAACGCTGCTGTGAGGCCACTCATGCAGAGCTGGGTGGGGGGGTTCAGCTGGAGAAGAGAAGCTCCAAGAGACCTCAGTGTGGCCTTTCAGGACTTAAAGGGGCCAATGAGAGAGATGGGAACAGAGGTTTCAGCAGGGGCTGCTTGCCAGGACAAAGGGTGATGGTTAAACCGGAAGAGGCAGAGTCAGGGGAGAGAGAAGGGAGAAATTGCTGCTGAGGGCCCAGGATGCCCCAAGAGGTGAGAGAAGCCCCATTCTTGGCACCATCCCAGGTCAGGTTGGACCTTGGGGTTCTAAGCAACCTGCTCTGGTTTGTGGTGTCCCTGCTTATGGAGTTTCAGGCTGAGCTCAAGTCCTAAAACTGCTGGTTGTTCTGTAGTTAATGATATGGTGCTGACTGGGATGGGAAAGTCATTCTGCAACAAGATGTTCCTCAGGTCAGATGGGGCTGGGAATGTCCTTGCACACTGCAGGGGGTGGGACTGGATGAGTTTTGAAGGTCTCTTCCAACCCAACCCAGCTTGTGAGCCTTTTGTGAGGTGGTTTTGTGCTGTGCAGGGAGAGCAAAACTGCAGCTGTCTTGGTAGAGCATCTCCATTAACCAAACTGCGCTCAGAGCTGCAGTTGCCGTTGGGTCTTAGAAGAAAGGCAGCACTGGGATGAGGATCTGCTGTGTCAGAAGCTGCCAACCACTGGCATAAAGGTCAAAAATATGACTCTCCAAGCTAAAAGACTTGTGCCCAGGAGGTTGAGGTGAGCTTTCAGAACAAGACACCAGCCAAAAATGCCTGCATTCTCTCAGCAGTGACTGGTGTGAGAAGACACCTCCATCCTCTTGCTCCAGCTGCTCTCCACAGTTGTTGGGGAAGTTAATATGGTTCATATTGATCCTCCTTCTGCCAAGTTTGGAGGCTTGGCTGTGATTTGTGGGTGAAGCTACTGTAGCCAGTTGTCTTCGAAACTGTAAGCAGAAAGTAAACACTTACAGGAATTCCTTACGCAAGAGCCAGGCTCACTTCCCCTCTCAACAGAAGAAAGGCTATTCTTCTGCAAAATGCTTGAGGAGGGGTGGGGTGGGGTGGAATTGTTTGTGGCTCCCAAGTTTTGGAAAGCCAAATCCCTCTTTCCAGAGAAAAAGGTACACAAAGTTGTAAGCAAAATTGTTGCTCAGCAAGCACCTGCTTGGATGGAAAGGGAAAGAGAGGTGTTGAGGAATAACTGCTTTGAATGAAGCCATTATTTATTCCTGAAGGGGTTGGATGTTGCAGATTCCTGCCAAGTATTTGTTTGCACATGTTTTTGATTTAAATACCGTCTCTGATTACCCCTGCTGTATAAATAGAAAGCTGTCATCAGTAACAATACAGCACCGGGTGCTGGTAAGATGAGAAGGGATTTCAGGCTCTGGCTATTAGATGGGGAGTTCATTTGGTTTCTGGTGGTATTTAAGAAACTTCCTTGTCAGAGGTAGATCAACATGTTGATGTATAAAGGAAGCAAGAATCATAGAATCACAGAATCGTACAGGTTGGAAAAGGCCTTCAAGGTCATCAAGTCCAACCATGAATCCAGCTGTCCGAAGGCCACTGCTAAACCCTGTCCCTGAGCTCCAGGACTCCACAATTGTGAAACACAGCCAGGGATGGCGATTCAACCCCCTCCCTGGGCAGCCTGTTCCAAGGCCTGAGGACCCTTTCCAGGATGAAGTTTCTCCTCAGGGCCAATCTAACCTTCCCCTGGTGCAGCTTGAGGCCATTTCCTCTTGTCCTGTCACTTGTTCCTTGTGAGAAGACACCAACCCATATCTCTCTCCACCCACCTGTCAGGCAGTTGCAGACAGCAGGAAGATCTCCCCTCAGTTAGATTTTCTCCAGACTAACCAGCTTCAGCTCCCTCAGCTGCTCCCCACAAAGTTTGTTCTCCAGACCCTGTCTTACCCTCCTCTGGCCCCACTCCAGCCCCTCAATGTCCCTCTTGTACCAAAGTGCCTGAACTGCCCCCAGTACATGAGGTGGGACCTCACCAGTGCCCAGCACCGGGGAACCATCACTTCCCTACTCCTGCTGGCTGCACTATTTCTTATCTGAGAAGCCATCGAGCCAGATGGATTCATAACATATGAAGACCCCAGAAAAGCCCAAGGTCATGTTCCCTCTGCTAGATTTGTCCCTGATGCCCTAAAATACCAAACACTGAGACTTTTAAAGCAAATTTGAACAAATCTCTATACTATTCAGAACTTACTTCCCCTGGGCAAACCATGGAGAGAGGTGGTTGGTATGTGGCTTTTCTATGAGGTGCATTACTAGGTTGAGGCTCCGTAAGTTAGTTTCCTAGACAGAGAAAAGCAAAATGGACCTTTTGGAAATGGCAATCCAAAGGTTTTCAACCTCGCTCGCCTCCCCAGCAATTCTGGTGTCACAATCATGGAAAAATTAACAGCAGCCCTTGAAAAATAGACTACAGATGCCCCCAGAAACCCTGCGGAGGCTGCTGACTTCTTCTGCCACACCCTTCCTCTGGACCCAGACATCTGGAGCCTTCAGGACTCAAGTTCCTCAAACTTCCAGAAAGTTGCTGTCTCATGCTGCTGCACTCCTTGCCCTTTCATTGCTCAGACTCATGCTGGTTTGGATGTTTTAATCTTCTCAGCTTTTCTTTAAATAGCCCTGAACCATCCTTAGGTTGGGGACTGATCTGTTAGAGAACAGTGCAGGAGAAAGGGACCTGGGGGTCCTGGTGGCCATCAGGATGGCCAGGAGCCAGCAATGGGCCCTTGTGGCCAAGAAGGCCAGTGGCATCCTGGGGTGGATCAGAAGGGATATGGTTAGTATATGCCCTGATGAGACCATGTCTGGAATGTTGTGTCTAGTTTTGGGCCCCTCAGTTTCAAAAGGACACAGAGCTGCTTAAGAGAGTCCAGTGCAGAGCCACAAAAATGATGGAGTGGATCATCTCCCTGATGAGGAAAGGCTGAGGGTGCTAGGTCTCTTGAGCTTGGGAAAAAGGAGACCTATGGAAAGGGTGGGTGTTAGGAGGATGGAGCCAGGCTCTGTTCAATGGCACCCAATGATAGGACAAGGGGCACTGGAGTGAACTGGAACACAGGAGGTTCGACATCAATCTGAGAAACAACTTCATGGTGAGGGTGACAGAACACTGGAAGGAGCTGGCCAGTGGGGTCATGAAGTCTCCTACTCTGGAGACATTTAAAATGCTCCTGGCCATACAATGTGATGTTTGGGATCCTGCTGTGGCAGGGGGATTGGACTGGATGATCTTTCAACGTCTCTTCCAATCCCTAACAGTCTGTGATTCTGTAATTCTGTGATCCTTAGAGTGGCCTTCGCAAACTTACAGGGGACCTGCAGACTAGACTGGGGTGGGGGGACACTTTAATTAGGGAGTGTACGGATAGGGTGAGAGATAATGATTTCAAACTAGAAGGAAGGTGATTTAGATCAGATCTTAGGAAGAAATTCGCTGTGAGGGTGGTGAGACCTTGGCCCAGGGTGCCCCGAGAGGTGGGAGAAGCCCCATCCCTGGAACCATCCCAGGTCAGGTTGGATCTTGGGGCTGTGAGCAACCTGGAGATGTCCCTGCTCACTGCAGGTGGTTGGTCTGGAGGAGCTCTGAAGGTCCCTTCCAACCAAACTGAGTCTATGATTCCATGATTCGTAACAAGAACAACATTGAGGAGCAAAAGCTGAGCTGGTTTCTCCACCAGGAGTAACCATGTGCATGCAGTGTGTGCTGGTCTAATGTGGGGATGGACTTCAGTAAGACTTCCTGGGTTCTCCAAGCCAAGAACCAGATCTTCCACTGCTTCTTTTTCATAGCTTGGTGTACCTCAGATGGAGCCAAAGTCCTTCTGTGTGCCTTGAGAGACAGAGGCGCTGGGAGGGTGTTTGCACCAATGAAGAGGTGTGAAAAGGAAATGTCAGCAAATGCTCTCAATGTTTGCTGTTTGGGGGTTTTCCTTTTATTTAGGAGCTGCTGTCTTTTCAAGAGGAAGCTGCTGGGTTTGTGTGTGGTGAGGGGTGGGTGAGGGCTTCTCTCAGAAGGAGATGAGGTAACACATCAGCCCTATCTCTCACCATCAAATCAGGACTGTGCACAGACTGGAGGGAGGGGGATGGGGAATAAGAACCTGTCCTCTTGCATCTGCCTGTTCCTCTACATCCCTGTCTTCACTTTTCACTGTTGTTCAGCCTGGGGAGAAGGCTCTGGGGTGACCTCAGAGCAGCTTCCAGTACCTGAAGGGGCTACAGGAAAGCTGGAGAAGGACTGTATATGAGGGACTCCGGCGATAGGACAGGGGGGATGGGTTCAAGCTGAAAGAGGGGAGATTGAGATGGGATCTGAGGCAGAAATTTCTCCCTGTGAGGGTGCTGAGGCCCTAAAACAGGTTGTCCAGGGAAACTGTGGCTGCTTCCAACTGCTGGAAGTATTGAAGGCCAGGTTGGATGGAGCTGTGGGCAACAACGTTTGATGAGAGGTGTCGCAGCCCATGGCAGGGGATTGGCACAGGGTGAGCTCTAAGCTCATTTCCAACCTAAACCATTCCATGATGCCAGCTCTACATCCCTTTTCTTTCAGGTCCAGTAAATACTCGGTGTCTCCCCCAGCCCTCCTCCTTGCTAGGAGTGGAGCTCAGAGCGTGGAAGCCATTGCTTTATCCAAGCAGAGCGTGCAGGACATGGTACAGAGGATCAGATATGAACTGCTGGACGTATTTGTAAGTAAAACCGACATAAAGATGTCCTTTTTCCATTGTGGTTGTTCAGGGAAGCACTCACTGATTATAGTGAAGCAAAAGAAATATGGTTACTCCTTATTTTTGAAGGTTTAATTGTTTATGGCTTGGATCAGACGGAAATCGGCTGGTGACTGTGTGGTCTCGTGGGAGGAGACCCTGGGAGTCAATGGGCTGGTCACTGCTGTGCTGGCTTGACCTCTTGTAATGTCTGTCAGAGGTTGGTTGTAGCCATAAGATCTGGGGCTGGGGCTGAGCTGGCTGCTTTGCATTGGTCTGCTCTGCTCTGCTCTGCTCATACCCTTTTCATCTCAGAGCACCCAGCTGCTTAGGCTGATGAAGGGATGGGCTAAGAGGAATTTGATGAGGTTTAATAAGGATAAGTGCAGAGTCCTTCACCTGGGGATGAGTAGTGAGAAGCATCAATACAGGTTGAGGAATGATCTGTTGGAGAGCACCTCCATGGAGAGGGATCTTGGAGTTCTTGTGAACAAGTTCTCCGTAGAATAGCACTGTGCTCTTGTGGCCAAGAAGGCCGATGGAAACCTGGGATAGATCAAGTAGAGTGTGTCCAGCAGATCAAGGGAGGTTCCTCTCCCCCTCTACTCTGCCCTAGGGAGGCCACATCTGGAGTATTGTGTCTAGTTCTGGGCTCCCAGGTCCAAGAGGGACAGAGACCTGATTGAGAGAGTCCCCCCCAAAGAGGGGCCACGAGGATGACTCAGGGGCAGAAGCCACTTGCCTTATGAGAGATCTGGGATATTTTAGTCTGGAGATGGGACTCAATCACTGTCTATAAATCCGTGAGGGCTGGGTGTCAAGAAGAAAGAGACAATGTCTTTTCACTGGTGCCCTGTGATAGGATCATAGAATCAGAGAATCAGGGACAAGGGGTGTCAGTTGGAACACAAGAAGAGGAAGAACTTCTTTACTGTAGTGCTTACAGAGCACTGGAACGGGCTGCCCAGGGAGGTTTTTGGAGTCTCCTTCTCTAGAGACTGTCAAGACCAATCTGGATGGGTTGCTGTGTGACCTGCCCTAGGTTCTATGGTCTGGCTCGAGCAAGGGTGTTGGACTCGATGACCTCCGGAGGTCCCTTCCAACTCCTAATCATCTGTGTGTCTGTGTGTGTGTATCATAGAATCATAGAATTGTTCAGATTGGAAAAGAGCCTTGGGATCATTGTGTCCAACCATCAGCTGTACTCTACTAATTCACCCCTAAACAATATCCCCCAACACTTTTAAACACATCCAGGGATGGTGTCGCAACCACCACCCTGAGCAGCCCACTCCAGTGCTTGACCACTCTTTGTGTGAAGGATTTTACCTCCAACATGCCCCAAGATCCCATCACCCACCGTTGGTTTTGAGCTGCTTGTGTTCAACATAGACCCTACAGCCTTTGCTTAGCCCTCATACAAGGCCAAAAGTTCTCATTTAGTCCTCCCCATAACCCCAACTCCTTGTTTTGCTGTCTTGCAGCCAGAACTCACTGTGCAAAACCTGCCCAGCTATTTGCAGCTGAGGAAGCCCTTCCTTATCTTGTTCAGCGATGGTGACATCAGCCATATAGAAAGTGAGGAAATGCTGAAGCTGGCAAAAGGAGGAGCCCAGAAAGCGTTTGTGGCTGGCTGGTTGAATGTGTGAGTGTGTCAAAACTGCACTGCTCCCTTCCGTTAGCTCACTCGCAGTGCTTCAGGGTGAAAGGGAAAACGCAAGTCTGTGATTACTGCAGACACCATTAGCTGCTAATGGGAGTTACTTGCTCTGAAGTTGTCAGTTGGGAGATCGAATCATTCAGCGGTGATTCAGTGGGCAGCTGCAGAATTGCATGGCCGAGTAAAATGACTGAATATTTAATTGATGGGCAAGTTTTAGTATAACTTGTAATTTAATATCATTTTATTTTAATATCATTTGTAATTTAATATAACTTATACATTCATATAATTTGGAAATTCATCTGTTTTTAAAATTAATATTCTTAATTTCATATCCTTTTAAATTTTATATCATTTTAATGTCATATAATTTTTAATTTCATATTTTTAATGCCATGTCATTTTAAATGTCAGAATGTAGAACCATAGAATCATAGAATGGCCAGGGTTGCAAGGGACCTTAAAGATCATTCAGTTCCAAGCCCGCTGCAGACAGGACACCTTCATGAGATCAGGTTACTCAGGGCCCCAGACAACCTGGCCTTCAACACTGCCAGGGATGGAGCAGCCACAGCTTCCTTGGGCAACCTGTTACAGCATCTCTGCACCCTCACAGCAAAGAATTTGTTCATCATGTCTAACCTCAGTCTCCCCTTTTCAAGTCTGCAACCTTTTCCCCATGTCCTCTCGCTACTACCCTTATCAAAAGCCCTCCCCCAGCTTTTTTGTAGCCCTTTTCAGATATGGGAATGCTGCTAGAAGGTCACCTGGGAGCCTCCTTGTCTCCAGGCTGAACAACCCTACCTTGCTCAGCCTGTCCTCATAGGGGAGGTGCTCCAGCCCTCTGATCACTTGAGTTCCTCTCCTCTGGACACCTTCCAGGAGCTCTGTGTCCTTTTGATATTTGGGACTCCAGCACTGTACGCAGGACTGCAGGTGGTGTCTCAGCAGTGTCTCTACAGGGAGAGAATCTCCTTCCTCGACTGACTGTCACTGCTTCTGTTGATGCAGCCCAGGACATGGTTGGCTTTCTGGGCTGCCAGCGCACACTGATGGCTCCAGGAAACTTGAACTCTAATCCCACCTCCAAGTTGTTCTCCTCAGGATTGTCCTCAATCCTTTCTCCTCCCAATCTGTATTCAGGCATGGGATTGCATGGCCATATCCCTTTTTAATGTCACATCCTTTTAAATTTAATATAATTTATAACTTCATATTTTGAAGTGCATAAAATGTTTAATGTAATTTTTTATTTTGTATAATTTTTAATTTAATGTTATTTTAGGGTTAAACATCCTCAAGGATCTCATGTTGGTAGCTGGAGTCTGGCTCTGGTATTTTTGTTACAGGTGAAAGGAGGGAAAAAAGGACACTTTACCCCCTGGAGGGTCTCACAGTGATTTTTCCACTTGAAATTAGAGAAAAATACTACAGAGCAATCAACGTTTTCAGAGGAAGGAACCAACCAGAAGAAACACCTCTAAGACCAACTAACTTAAAAAAAATTGAAGAAACAACGCAAATGCAGCAGCTAAGAAGTAGAAGGCTGTAGGAAAGGGGCTTTGTTGTTGTTGTTATTCCTTCCCATCCCCAGTTGTCTTTCCAGTTTGTGGCCTCTGTTGGTTTTGCCACAGCCCAGTGTCTTCATCATAAGGAGCTTTGAAGTTTGGGAAGTGCCTGGCAGTGTGGGCTGGAGTTTAGCAAACAAGGAACACACTTTTGTTCAAAGAGAAAGCCGGTTGTGTGCCAGTAATGCACAAGATATGAGAGCCCTTGGAACTTCCCCACCTACACATCTCCCTGAGAAAGAGGTGACCTTTGGCAGAGCAGAAGTCTGTTGTCACGAAAGAGGGCAGAATGTGGCTGTTCCCTTGGAAGGAATCATACAGTTGTGGAATTGTTGAGGTTGGAAAAGCTTTAAGATCAAATCCAACCTTCCCCCCAGCACTGCCAGGTTCCTACTAACCCCTCTCCCACACCTCACATCTCCATGGCTTTGCAGCCCCTCCACTGCATAGTCCTATGAGGAGCTAGAAAGACTCAGTCCTAGAAAGAGGGACCTCTTGCCATGGTGAGACCCAACTCAGACCTCAAGCATTGCTCTCAGCTTGAAAGTGGTGATGGAAGCACTCAGCATCTTCCTGGGCTTGGGGTCCCTCCATCTCTTGGGAAGTTGCCCCCCAGCTTCTGCAGGATGTGGGGAGACACCTGTCAGCTGCCATCGTGGGGCTGGACCACTTCAGCCCAACCCTCTGCATCAGCTCCTGCTTTTCCATCTCCTGTAGACTCAAGTCAGCTGCAGAGCTGGAGTGGGCTGATAGCTCTCCCTGCAAACAGGGGTTACTCATGGAGTTGCAGGACCAGCCCTACTCCTGTTTCACACATTCCTAAAAACTGATGGTGGAGAACATTTCACACCTTTCTCCAGAATTTCCTCAACTCATCCTGCTCAAGGATTTCTTGAATCTCGTGGCTGCTCCCTCTCCACTCGTCCGCAATGGCTCCATTAAGGCGTCAAGCTTATAAATAATGTGTTGAGCTTCAGGGCTGTGCTTTGCTCGATGTGACCCAAAGGCTTTAGAGCTTGCTTGACTCTCAGTCCCTGTTGTGCTGCCGAGCCACCGAAGAGCAAGCTGAACTTCTTTTTCCCCACAGGAGGAAGACTCCGGTGGCACACGGCATCCTGAAGACTTATTTTAGCACCATCCCTTCGCTGCCAGTTCTTCTCTGGGTGAATCTTCATGTCGGGGGTCAGGTATTCAAGTTCCCACCAGAGCAGACTATCACCCAAACGAATGTCTTGGCTTGGCTGGAGAAGCTAAAGGCAGGACTGGAGATTCCCAGCAGTAAGTGAACAGGGGTTTGTAACGTTCCTAAGCTCCACTCTGTTTATGAGGAGGTGCTATGGGCAATAAATTGTCTGCCCTGGAATTTAATGATGGAAAAACCAGCTTGTGCTCCTTTGAACTGGAGGAGAAGTACAAATAGTCCAGGCAGGAGAGACAACCCGCACTCACGAGTTTGTTTCAGGGTTGTTTAATGTTTAATGTTGAGAGCCAAGCGTGGATAGTTCCCAGTTGGCATCTCTGCCCCAACACGATCCCCAAATCTGGCTACTCTCTCTCTGCTCTGGACATGCCTTGGGCAGCACATCTCACTCGTAAAAATTCCCCCAAGAATAGCTGCTCCATAGCACCTTCCAGCAGGGTCTTTGGCCAGGAGAGGATGAAGAAGCTGAGACTTTGCTGTCGGCTTTGGAACTTGTAGTGTGAGGCTTTTCACCTCATCCTTCATGCCTTAAGCAGCTGCTGAAGCGTTGGAGGAGGGAGCACAGATGTGGCTTCCCTGTGCCTTATGTGTAGCTGTGGGATATACAGGGATCTGGAGAATTGCCGCCTCTGGAAGGACTTTGGGGTGACTCTGGTTGATCTTTGGGAACTTTAAAATGTTTCCAGAAGTGAGTTTGTGTTGGACAGGTAGGCTCTGGCTAGTGCTGAAAGCACCATTTTTGACCCAGTAACTGCTGGGAGAACCCCATGAGCCCCTCCCTGCCCTCCTAATGGGGTCTCAGTTGTTAACAAGTATCTGAGACCTGAGTAAAATATCTCCCCTCTACTTGACAGACACCAAGTGAGACCTTAGCAACGGAAAGAGGGACCCCCAAAGCCCTGGCCAGCTCCAGAGCACCCTGTCTCTGGTAGTTTTAGAGGAAAGAGGGTGATTTTAAGGGAAGATCTTTCGTTCTGCATTTGCTGAAAGAAATGAAAGAGCAATAAAGGCTAGAATTCCTTTGGAAGGGGAACATCCATGGAGTGGGGCTGCAGAACTCATTAACAGGGGACTCTGTTTGCTTCTCAGGTACCTTGTCTGAGAAGGACTGGAAACCACCTCTCCCTGCTTACGACTTCCTCCAGATGATGGAGATGGCTGAATTGCCTTTCCACACCACCCAGCAGCACCATGGGGACACAGCAGCACAGCACCCACCTGAGAGCCCCAGCGGGGACATTGCTGTCCAAGAGGAACCATCCCAGGACACCAAGGCAGAAAAAGTTGGGTCCTCTGGAAGGGACCTGCGGGGAACAGCCCTGAGACTGGCAGCCAGGGAGAAACAGGGCAAGAGACACAGTGAGCTCTGAGACCTAGGCATTTCCCTGCTGGGGCCCTGGAAGCTGTGGGGCCATCAGGGAACCCTTTTTTAGCCCTCTATGAGCTTTTACACCAAGGGAAGCAATGCTCTTAGCTGCAAGTTAGTAGTGTAGGGATAAAACAGTCCCTAAATCTCTGTGTGAATTTCCTGGTGCTCGTTCTGTGATTTCTGATGCCAGAATTGTGTCCCTACAGCCCAAACCTTTGCCCCACCAGCTCTTGGTGTTGCATTGCAGGGAGGTTGCAGCAATGGAGCTGCATAGCCGGGGGAGAGATGGGAAGACCTCAATGTATGCTGGAGACTGACCCGTGCAACAAACTGTGATGGAAAAGTCAAGTCAGTGCAACCCAACAGGCTGAGGGAGCTGGGGCTGTTCAGCCTGGAGAAGAGAACACTCTGGGGGGGGGGGACGACCTTAGAGCAGCTTCTAGTACCTGAAGGGGCTACAGGGAAGCTGGAAATGGACTTTTTCCAAGGGACTCTGGTGATAGGACAAGGGGGATGGGTTTGAGCTGAAAGAGAGGAGATTGAAATGAGATCTGAGGCAGAAATCCCTCTGTGTGCAGGTGCCCAGGGAGGCTGTGGCTGCTACATCCCTGGCAGTGTTGAAGGCCAGGTTGGATAGGACTGTGGGCAACCTGGTCTGGTGAAGATATCGCTGCCCATGGCAGGAGGTTGGCATTCATCCCTGAACTCCCTCCCAACCCAACTCAGTCAGATTATGTAGTTTCTGTATGTCTCATATAGGTGCTTTAGTTGGCCCTGAGCAGGAAGTGCTTTCATGATGGAAAGCACGTTTCTTCTCTCCACAGTTGCCATAGCAGCTCTACATCTCTGCACCATAAACATGTGCAGCCAGTGGGGGCCACCATGCCACCTGCCCCAGGGCTGCTAAAACCAGCGCCACCTGCTTTGCAAACCAAACTCATGAGTATGTTCAACTCAGAGGAGCGTCTGGTTCAGGCAGCTTTCTTAGGTCGGCCAAAGCTGAGCTGTGAATAGCTGGGACAGACATCTGCCAGCAAATCCCCAGGGCAGGCAGGTTGGGTGATGGCTTTGCTCACTGCTGGCGTTTTCTTGGTTACAAGCCCAGGGGGTTATTTGCAGCCTCCATTTGTCTTTGCTGTCTGTGACAGCAGCGAGGTTGGTGCCTCCTGATCTGGGAAGGTCTGCAGAAAGCCCAGAGCTTCAATACTGAGGGGAGGGAGGTGAAGAATGAGGCTGGAGACAGACCCTTTTGATATGGGATGGAGCTGCTTAACATCCACATTTGGATGGGGACATTACGGTTGGATTTGATGATATTGAAGGTCTTTTCCAACCTTGATGATTCTATGCTGGACCTTTCCAGCCTCTGCCCATCTTCTGGGCAGAAGGTCTGTTTTTCCTTGCTGGAGGACCTGAGCATGTGGGATGTGGGCTGGGGAAGGCTATTTGGAGAGAATCTTTCTCTCCCATGCCCTGATGGTCAGTAAATATCTGCTTGCTGGGAGGGTCTGACCCTCCTCTTTATGACCCTGGAGCTACTGGGGAAGGGGGAAATTAATGGTGAGGAGCCACTGAGAGCGTTGCAGTGGCTGCGTTTCCCATCCTATGATCAGCCCACATGGTTGGGACTATTTTAAAACACCCAGAAATAGACCATTAGGTCTGAGCTCTCCATGAAGCCTGAATTGAAGCAGTCCAAGCTGGGACTTAATGACAGGCTTAGGGCCAGGCTGTCCATATTTAAAACAACAAGCTGAAGCACGTGGAGCAGAGCCTGCCCTGCAGCTGAGCAATCCCAAGGGAAGGAGAAGGTCAAAGCACAAACAGATCCTCTATGGATTCCCATCCTTCCTCTGCCGTTGGACACGGGTCATACGCCAGCCTGTCCCCAATTGCTCTGCCACCATGCTCTGCCCCTTGCTGCAGGTGAATGGGAGTATTTGGGGTTGATATTTGGATGAGGAGCGTTCTGGTGTCCTCACTGTAGGACCACACATCCCTTTTTCAGTCTCCTGTGCAGGACCAGGGCAGGAGGTTGTCACTAGAGGTCAGTGCCACATCTTGCTTATGGCTGCAGAACATTTCTCCTCCTCATTGAGGCTGGAGCATCGTTCCCAAAGCTGCTGTATGGTGGGCATATTCAGTGGGGTGCAATGGGGTTGCTGGTGGCTGTTTGTTCCTGGGACAGTGGCTGTTGCAAGCCTGGAAGGTGGGGAGTCGCAGCTCTACAGACTTCGACCCACACACAGTGGGATCGACCAGCCTGAGCCTCAGCTGGAAGCTCAAGTCCAGCCAGCAGGCACTTACAGTAGATGGGGAAGGGGCTTGTCCATGTCCCACCACTGTATCATCAAATTGGGTCAGCAGTGGTGTTTGCTGGAGCTGCTGACTCAAAGCATGGCTGCAGGTCAGGGTCCTGGAGCACAGCAGAGTTGCTTTGAGTTTGCTGAGATGTTTTCTTAGTGCAAAAGGGCTTTCTCCCTGTTTAACATAAGCAGACTGGGAGAGCTGTGGGGTTCAGCTGGAGAAGAGAAGCTCAAAGAGACCTTAGAGTTTTCAGGGCTTAATGGGGGTTGGTGAGAAGATGGGGACAGAGGTTTCACCAGGGGCTGCTGTGTCAGGACAAGGGGTGATGGTTAAACTGGAAGAGGCAGAGTCAGATGAGAGAGAAGGGAGAAATTGTTGCTGCTGAGGGTGGGGAGAGCCTGGCCCAGATGCCCTGAGAGGTGGGAGAAGCCCCATTGCTGGAACCATCCCAGGTCAGATTGGACCCTGGGGCTGTTAGCAGCCTGCTCTTGTTGGGCAGGGGGTGGGACTTGAAAAGTCCGTTCAAACTCAAACTATGATTCCATGATTCCAGAGTACATCCTGCACACCCTGAGGAGTTGGATGCCACCCTACACACCCCACTCAGCGGCAGAGGAGTTGAAGGCAGCCAGTGATCAGTGGGGACTGTGTATCGGCTCCTTGTCAGTGTCTCACACTTGCTGATGCTGAAATGAGACAACGTCACAATAAACATTGATGCTGCCAGCTCCTTCTTCACTCAGGGCTTCTTACTGTGCAGCTTGATCTAGGTGATCCTGCTCTGGCAGGGGGATTGGACTGAATGATCTTTTGAGGTCTCTTTCAATCTTGAATGTTCTGTAATTCTGTGAAACGACAGCTCTGTCTGTCCATATGATGCTGGTATGGTGCAACTGAGTTGGAGAGCTGTGAACTTCACCACTGTTGAAGGCTTCAGCTCAAACTGTTGTTTTGATGGTGCTTCTTTGGGGTGGACATTCCTTAGATGTGTGCTTCATGCACTTTGGGAGCCTCTCGAGGAGGGGGTTTCATGGCAGTGGTCGATCGGAAGATAAAATGATGCTCCACACCCCCAGCAAAAGGAGGATGATGTGCTTGTTGTGGAGAGCAAAACAGTTTAAATTATTCACTGAATCACAGAACATTGGGGATTGGAAGGGACCTCGAAAAATCATCCAGTCCAATCCCCCCACCACAGCAGGATCCCCTAGATCAAGTTGCACAGGAACATGGGCAGGCAGGTTTTAAACATTTCCCCTGGGCATCCCCTTCAGTGCTGTCACCCTCACTGGGAAGAAGTTCCTTCTCAGATTGATGTGGAACCTCCTATATTCAAGTTCACACCCGTTGCCCTTTGTGCTATTACTGGATGCCACTGAGCAGAACCTGGCTCCATCCTCCTGATACTCGCCCTTTCCATATTTATCATGGGGTCACCCCTCAGTCTCTTTTCTTCCAAGCTCCAGAGACCCAGCTTCTTCAGACTTTCCTCATTAGGGAGATGCTCCTCTGCCTCATCTTTGTGGCTCTGCACTGGATTCTGAAGCAGTTCTGTGTCCTCTGGAACTGGACACAGGATTCCAGATGTGGTCTGACTGGTCTTTCTTCATCGGTGAGTTTTGTAGAGCCACCATCAAGTCTTTGGATTGGATGATCTTGGAGGTCTCTTCTAACCTTAAGCCATCATAAGTTTGGAGGGAGGAAGGCTTGCAAGACAAGCTTTGAGCAGCCTGGTCTAATGGAAGGTATCTCTTGATGGGGAGGGTGAAACTAGATGATCTTTCAGGTCTCTTCCAACCCAAGGCATTCCATGATTCCATGAACTATGAGACCTTGCAGAGGAAGGTGAATTTTCCAAATGGGCTTTTCCCTGCCCCTCTTGGACCACTGATGGCCACAATTCCTCCCACTAATCCTCACTCTGGCCAGGCTAGCTGCAGGCTGATGGAGAAGGCTGTAGCAGGGAGCAGGTTTACAAGAGACAACATTGTTCCCAGGAGGGAGATACTGCCAGGCAGGGAAGGACACATCTGCCTGTGCCAGTGACTCCTGGCAGCACTGTCAGGATAGGAAGCTGGACACAGGCCTGGTGGGCTGGCTTGTGTCTCCTGGGTTCACTGGTGCCTGGTGCTGTGCAGGGACCAGGGGTCTGGCAGGTCTTATGGGGACAGTGAAGACCACTCACTGCATCCCATCTGCTTGGTCAGCCTGGCTGAAATGCTTTTCCTGCTGCCAGCTGGCATGGGAAAATAAGGTTCCTCTCCATCACAGCTTGGCCATGATTCCTACCATGGGGCACTGTCCTCTGCCACAGCACCCCGCCAGCGGTGACAGAGCCAGGGATGGAGCTGTTTGCCCAGAGCTGCTGGGTGAGACTGGGTCTCTTTGCTGAACCTTCCTCAAACCACTTTGGGCTGGTGGATGAGACCTCAGCCCACCCTTTGGGGGCACCCAGTTTTACAGGGGTGATGTGAACCATCCTGGTTCTCTGGAGCTGGATCCTCATGCCCTTGTCCTTGTCCTTGAGGGGATGGAAGATGGGTCCTACAGCTTGGCAGTGCCTGGGGTGGTCCGTGATGGGGAGTGGGTCTCCCTGGCCAGACCCAAACCAGCTTCCCAAGCCCCTTGCTGCCTCCAGGACTGGTGTCTGAAGCACAGTGGAAGGAATATGGAGACAGATAGACAGACAGATGTTGGTCTGGGGGTGAGGTGGGGAGCAGTCAGTGCTGCATTGGCAGCTGTGCTGGGGCAGGGGGCTGCAGGGGCAGGATAGAGCTGGGGTGTTAGATGGTGGTGGCTGGGGAGGATGAAGTCCCTTGTTGCATGGGGTTTGTCTTCTGTTTAGTGCTTCCATGGCTAAAATACAGCTCCTGGAGCAGGGCAGGTACCCACAGCACCCACCCCCACACTACTCATGGGTGGCCTTGATGGGGTCTCCATCTGTCAGCAGCACTGATGGGTGGCACAACTGGCTCCATCCTCCTGACACTGGGAATTGGATGGAGCCAGGATGAGCATCCTGAATCAGCACCTCACACGACATCTTCTCTGGGTGTTTTCCCTTCCCAACAGAGAGTTATCCACTTCTAGCGTCTCCTTCTAGGACTAAACCCCTGGCTACAGTGTCCTGCCCTGTCCCCAGGCCAAGTGATGGGGGTATCCATGCAGAGACCTCCCTGCTTCTGCCACTGGCAGGAAACCAAAGACCAGGCTGGAAGACCCAACCACCACAGAGCATCCCACGACAGTCAGTCCCTCTGCAGTGTCAGCAGGAGCTCCCACAGTTGGGAAGGCACCAGAGGGGTCACGTCCCCATCCCCAACGTGACGTTGCTGCCTCCTTTGTTCATTGTTCGCCCTTGGCTCGGTGGGGGGACAGGAAACGATAACGGGTGGGAGAGGGCACTGCTGTGGTTCGTGTTCCCTGCCAGGTTCTTTCCCCAGCCGCCTGACCCCTCCTTAGGCAAACTCAGCCCTTGGGCTCCTTCAGCTGGCTCTGCCCTCCCACTCTCATGGAGCAGAAAAAGCAGCACAACCCCATTAATAGCCCAGGAGGTTGCTCAATCCTTTCTGTGTGTTGAAAGAGCAGCTGCAAGACCGTGATTCAGCCCTTGGTGGTAATGCAGGTGCTGCTTCTCTGCTTCACTCCAGCTCTGGGGGGTGATGTTGGGTTCTTCAGTGGGGAGGGGAGGTGAGGAAGGGCCTCTGCTCCTCCAGCCAGGGATTTCTTGGCTTGCTCACAACACAAACAGTCCTATCACTAAACTTGGTCTTGTTCTTCTCTGCTGGCGGCTGCCCAAACTCAGGGGCCAGGTTCACTGTGCTCATGGACCTGGAGTAAGAAGAAACAAGATCCTCTGGTCAGGGCAAAGCTATGGACTACTTGCTGCAGCTCCTTGTACCCAGGGCTGAAATGGGGTCTTGGAGGTGAAGGCCATGGTATTGCTGTCCCAGCCTTGTTCCACGCACAGTCCTACTTGGAGGAAGAAAGACAGGGTGCTGGGCCACCTCATTTAGGGGTAAACTTGTAGAGTTGAGGGTTGATGTAGAATAGGGTTGATGGCTGGACTCCATGATCCTAAGGGTCTTTTCCAACCTGATGATTCTATGATTTAGACTGGATTTGTTTGATTTAACAGGTTGGGGTTGATGGTCCTTGGGGTCTCTTCCAATCTGATTCACTGGGATACTGACACAGCAAACTGCAGAGCATGGAGCATCTCCTCAGGATCCTTTTAAGTCTTTGAGGCTTCTCTCCTACAGCTGAGCCCATGAGTGACCCACGCTGGGGAGTGGGAACTTCAGAGGGCTGGAAAGATAATCTAAGTGACTCTTCGAGGACTCAGGACCCGCTGTGACCCATGGGGAGAGGTGGGATCCCAGACATGGAAGTGCCACAGGGCTGGGTGAAGATGCCATTCATGGAGGAGCTGAGCTTTGCAGGGCAGTGAGCAGAGGACGGAGCCCGCCCCAGCCGTGAGTGGGGCCAGGCTCTAAAACCAACACAAATATTTGGAAAGGCAGTGACTGCCCAGAAATAACTGCAGATGCCTTCTGGATCAAAGCTGGAATCGTGTCTATGGGCAGAGTCCCTGCAGCATGGGGGAGGACAGACATGGAATGGCCAGTCCCTGGCCATTTATTACCTTCCTGTGCCAATGGAGAGGGCTCTGGAGCAGCTTCTATAGGGCAGAGGCAGTAAAAAGGATCATCTTCTGAGGCTGAAACATGGACACCTACAGCCTCCCCCTTTAGGGTTCACACTCAACATCTCCAATTGCAGCCAGGAGAGGATATGAGAGAGCTTAAAGGGATTAGCACCAGCCAGCTTTCCAAACACCAGTGCAGTGGGGCCAAAGCCTCGCTGAGCCAGATGTGCTGCTGCCAGATGTGCTGTGGGGCAAACCCTGTCACTCACCAGCCTGGCCCCAGGCAACCTGTTGCACCTTGATGGCACCTTCAGCCACGGTCTGGATGAGGGGTTTCAGTGTTCCCCAACCCAAGCCAGTTTGCAGCCAGCACCAAGCTGGGTAGGAGCTGATCTGCTGGAGGGTTGGGAGGTTCTACAGAGTGGTCTGGAATTGTGGTGGTGGGCCAAGGCCAATGGGCTGAGAAGGCTGAGAAGACCAAGGGTATTCTCTTGTGTCAGCACTGGTGTGGCCAGCAGGACCTGGGCTGGGATTGTCCCCTGTGCTGGGCATTGGGGAAGTCCCACTTTAAATCCTGGACACCAGAATTCCTCCAGTTCCCAGGGGATCAGCAAAACCTGGGACCCATGAAAAAAAGGCACCAGAAACCCAGCCTGTTCTTTTCTCCTCAGCCCATGGTTTGCAGTGGGGATTGAGTCAGGAGCTGGAGACGCTTGTGACTGCCAGCTTGATCACTTTCCACAGCCTCAGGCAGCTGGATATTGAAGCAGGGATTAGAGACTGATCCCAATAAACTTGGAGATCCCAACACCTATCCTGGGGATGAATCACCTCTGTGGCACCCTGGTGGATTCTGAGAACAACTGGACAGCCGTCCTTGGTGAGACCATCTATATAGAGACCATAGGGCAGGATGGGGTTGACCTCTAGACTTGGCTCTCTCCATCCATCGATCCATCCATCACTCCCTCTATCAGGACACCTGGTCTTTTCTCCCAGTTTGTCACTGGTGGGCACAGGGCTTTTTGCATCACTCAGACTGGTCCCTCACTCCCTTTGCCCATCAGAAGTGGTTCCAGTGCTTGGACTGGGAAAATGGGGATGTCCCTAGGGGCAGAGCAAGTCAGGACAAAGCTGGGCTGAGGTGTGGGGAGAGAATTGGGGGGGTTGGCTGATGATTCAGGCTGTGTCATCCCAGGGCAGCTCCACTCTGGCCAGAGGAAATCCCATTTGATTCATAGTTTGGGAAGTCCTGTGGCTATTTGGGACCGCAGTGACCCAGTGATGCCACCCCACAGCATGGAGGGCTCTGGGTTGACAGGGCACGGCCAGATGCTGGCGTTTTTCACCGTGAGGGATTTCTCTCTTCCTCCACAGGCTGCTTTAGGAACTGAGCTCCAGCTGGGACGAGGTCTCATATAGTTCACTTCATCTCCTCAGCCCTATTTCCAGGGAACAGGAACAACTTCACGACAGAGTCTGGCTGGCCCCAGCTCCCTGTGGCAGAGCTTCAACTATTCCCCTGGCAAGCCGTGTCCTGCGGTGCCAGAGGAGTGGGGCCAGCTGGCTGCTTTTCCCAGCTTTCCCCCCATGCTGGCAGCCACAGTGATCCCACAGTGCTGTGAGGGCTCTAGTAGGACACCCCACCCCAAACTCTGTCCCCAGCAGTTGGGTTTCCCACCTATTGGGAAGAAACCAGACCCTAGGCTCCTCACTGTGGTGTGACAGTTCCTTCAGAACAGTGGATGAGTGAGTCCAGAGGGGCTGGGTTGGCTCTTGGGGATCACTGGTCATCGCTAGTCGAGGTTGTTCTGACTTGCCCTGTCCTTGGATTCATTCTCTAAATCTCAGCTAAGTTCTAAGAGCCCTTCAGCGGGAGCCAGCAGCCCAACATTCCTCTCCCCAGAGTTTTTTAGAATGGGATGTGATTTCAATCCCTTTAATTACAGCTCTCCTGCAGACCATTTCCTTCAGATTTTACTTCTTGAGCAATGACCCTCCAAGATCCTGAGGATGGCTGGGAACTGAGTCATCAGCAGCGACGACCATTCAGCCCTGCTCCCCTCCATCCTGCAGCAGCATCATCCCTGGGGGCACCATGAGGCCAAATGTCCTGTTTTACCCAGCCCAGTCGCCCAGTCTGAGCTCACTGGTGGTGTCCCAGTGCACATTCATGTCCCTGCTGCCCCCACCAATACTCAATCCCAGTCTGGGTTGATTTGGCAGGGACCTTGAAGGGTCTTCTGTTCCAACTCCGCTGCTTAGTGAGCAGGGACATCTTCAGCTAGAAGAGGTTGTTCAGAGCAGCTGTCACTCAACTCCTCATCCTCTTCCATCCTAGCTGCATCCTAGTACCACAGACCCCAGGATGTGGGAAGCAGCCCTCATCCTCCTGGTTCCTGCAGTCCCCAAGGACCCCCTACAAGGACAGAGAACACAAGGACATCCTAAAAGGGGCTTAGACCTTTTGCAAGCATGAAGACCCCATAATGACTCCTAAAAGGACAGGAAACTCCTAGGAGGACAGGGTTCACTCTGCCTGAACAGGGACCCCAAAGGGCTCCCCTATGAGCTCTGCTGCTCCAGCAGCCATAAAACCCTATGGGGCTGGCCTTCCCATCCCAGTAAGGCACTGGTGAGCCGAGGCAGGGTGGGAGGGCAGTTAAATCTGTTTTATAACAGGGTGCTACTGTGCAAAGGGACATCTTGGAGCAAACCCACCCACAATGAGAAATCCTCCCTGGATTCTGAAAACACGGAACGACTCCAGGAAAATGTGAGAGAAACATCAGCCGCTCCCCTTGGAGAGGGAAGGAAATGGAGCAGAGCAGCTTCCTGATGGGGTTTGCTCAGCAACCCTGTGGCTCTGCCCTGGAAGATCCCATCGGGATATGTGGGGGGTGGGAGGGATGGATGGATGAATGGAGGTGCTGGGCATCATCAGTTAACCCTGAGGACATCACTGTGATGCCTGGAAAAAGCTGATGTCCTGAAAAACTGATGTCCCTGAAAAAGGGATTCAGATGCTGAATCATGTACTCCCAAACACCCAGCAGAAGGGCTGAAGCCGCAGCAGGGCCCTTCAGCTCCCTCTTGAAGAGGTTTATTGATGATAAACCTCATAAATCGTTGTGATTTATGTGACTGCAGCGCATTCATCATAATAAAAAATAATGAAGAGTATCAAGAGCCTCTTGTTTAAGTATCTGAGAAGCATTTGGCATCGTGGCTGGTTGGAGCTGGGTCCAGCTGCTCTGTGGGGTGGCTATGGCTGGTGCCAAATCCCATCCCCAGACCCTGAAGGCTTTCCCCAGCCCCTTTTCTCTTGCTGCCTGTCCCCATCTCTGTTTGTGGAGGTTTGTAGAATCTTCCTGCTCCTTATCCAGTCATGGATGTGATTCCTACAAGATAAATGCAGGATGGTGGTGACCTTATTGAGAACAGCCCCAGGGGACCAGGGATGACTCGGTGATGACCCAGGGGACTGGAGGAAGCAACAGCTCTCTTGAAGGATGCAAAAGTCTTCCAAACCTGATGCCTGATGGGATCACTCCAAGAGCTTGAGCAGCTTCATCCTTGGCAGAGCCCCGTGTGCTGCACTTGCCACCTTGGCCATGCTGAGATGCAAGAGCCAAGGGTTCATCTGCGTGGCACTATGTGTTGATCCAACCTCCAAGGGGCCCTGGGAAAGCCCTCGTGTCTATAAATGATCCTTTCCCAGCCCCTATTGGATAGAGAAGGTCTTCAGCGGAGGAACCAGCAGCTGCTGCTGACAAACGCATGTTGTCTGGTGTTTACAGACTCTCCCATCCAGCTGCAGGGCCAAAACTCTGGTAGCACAAATGTCTTGGGCTAAACAACAGGGGAAAACAAACACCCCTGGAATGGCTTCATGTAAACACCGTTAATTCTCTTTTAAAGCCTGTTCAAACTGCTGTCTGCTCTGACATCCAACATCTGTCCTCACCAACACAGAATCACAGTCACAGACTGTTAGGGATTGGAAGGCACCTCAAAAGATCTAGTCCCATCCCCCCACCACAGCAGGATCCCCCAGATAAAGTTGCACAGGAACATGGTGAGGCAGGTTTTAAATGTCTCCAAAGAAGGTGATTCCAAAACCCTCCTGGCCAGCCCCTTCCAGGGCTCTGTCACCCTCACCATGAAGAAGTTGCTTCTCAGATTGATACAGAACCTTCTCTGTTCCAGCTCACACCCATTATCCCTGGTCCTATCATTGGATGCCACTGAGCAGAGCCTGGCTCCATCCTCCTGACACCCACCCTTTCCATATTTATCAACATTCATGCGGTCATCCCTCTGTCTCCTTTTCTCCAGCCTTTACTCGTCAGGGAGATGCTCCACTTCCTTCATCATTTTTGTGGCCGTGCACTGGACTCTCTCCAGCAGTTCTATGTCCTTCTGGAATGGAGGGGCCCAGAACTGGACAGAATATTCCAGATGTGGTCTCACCAGGGCAGAGTAGAGGGGGAGGAGATTCTCTCTCCATCTACTAACCACCCCACTTGTGATCCACCACAGGATGCCATTGGCCTTCTTGGCCACAAGGGCCCATTGCTAGCTCCTGGGCACCAGGACCCTCAGGTCCCTTTCTGCTACACTGCTGTCTAACAGGTCAGTCCCGAACCTGTACTGGTACCTGGGGTTGTTCTTGCCCAGATGCCAGACTCTACACTGCTCTGGTTAGAGTTCATTCAGTGTCTCCACACCCAACTCTCCAGCCTGTCCAGTATAGCCCAGTATAACCCAGTGTAGTCTGTGCAGGTCCCACTGAATGGCAGGACAGCCTGCTGGGGTGTCGGCCACTCCCCGACATCCAAGCAAAGATCCACAGCAAAAAACCCCAATAATTCAGTGCCCTGCTAGGAAAAACCCATCTGGAGAGGTTTGGATCTGCTGGGAGCCGGTGGAAGGGATAAACTCACAGATACTCACCAGCTCCGTGGGAACCCCACTCTGTTGGGGCTGACGGGGCAGCTCAGACAGGGTTGCCCTTGGCACCGAGTGGTGTCAGCAGTGTGGGGTTGGCTATGGGAAGGGAGAGCTGAGCCAGAGCAGAGAACGTCCGTCACTGTGAGAGCTGCCAGAGCTAACAGGGGCAGAGCTGGGCGCTGCTGGGACCCAGTTCAGGGCTGGCAGAGCTCTGGGCCCTGCAGCAGACGCCAGTCCCAAAGGGCCTCCCTAGATGGAGGGTGTTTCCCAACAAAAGGGTTGGTGTTTCAGCCACAACAGGACCTCAATGACAAACCAACTGCTCAGAGAAACAGTTACAGGTGTTTTGGGGTTTTTTTTCCTTTAAAGGGTTTTTATTTCGGCCACAAACTGGCACCTTCCACAGTTGGGGCAGCTCAACAGGAACTGCAGTGAAAGCAGAGCCCCAGCACAGGGATCCAAAACCCTACAGAGATTCATCAGCCCTGAGGTAATTGCTCCCCTCCTGGCATGAGCTCAGCTCACAGGGGCCTATTTTTATGGGGTTTGCAGGCAGGGTCGCAGCACTTGGCAATGCCTCAGGGCTTTTATGGCTTTTCCAAAAGCCAGGGCTTTGATGCTCTTTAGTCTCTTGGATTTCTGAAACTGTAACCACTCTGGGAGCTGCAGATCAGCAGCATTTTCCTGCAGATCCAATGAGTGTTTCTGTGTTTCAGGGAATTCCTGTTAAAATAAACAGCTCAGCATGGGAAACCTTCATGACTTCCCAAAACACATTCCCCACCTCAGAGTGCCCCTTCCAAACCTCCC
The DNA here is from genome assembly GCA_013400115.1 of Rhinopomastus cyanomelas. Lineage (NCBI taxonomy): Eukaryota > Metazoa > Chordata > Aves > Bucerotiformes > Rhinopomastidae > Rhinopomastus > Rhinopomastus cyanomelas. The sequence continues at coordinate 78,410 of VXBP01009535.1, read as the reverse complement.
ACATTTCCTGTGACCCCCATGGCAAAGCCTGTGAGTGTTGGGAATTGTGATCCAGCCCTCCCCAATGGCTTTTCCCACTCAGAGAGGGCACCGTGTCCCCCTTCAGCAGCTGGTGAGAGCACTTGGGTGGGTAAAATCACCCCTCTTTGTGATTTTGCACTTGGATTTAATCTCCAAACTCTGGATGGGTTTTTTCCAGGCCATTAGATGTCCCCTTGGGTTGGTTTTCCTGCAGCTCATGTCCTACATCTGGAGGAGAAGGACCTCGTGGGGTTCTTCCATCCCCTGCATCTTCCTTTCGGATCAAGGATCACAGAATCATTCAGTTTGGAAAAGACCTTTGGGATCATCGAGTCCAACCATCAACCCTACTCTACAAGTTCATCTCCAAACCATTTCCCCCAACACTACATCTAAGCAACTTTTAAACATGTCTAGGCATGGTGACTCTACCACCATCCTGGGCAGCCCATTCCAGTGCCTGACCTGGAAACGATGGCTCAGAAACTCAGAATCTCTTTGGTTGGAAGAGACATTTAGGATCATCAAGTCCAACCTGTGATCCAGCACTGCCAGGTCACCCCTAAACTATCTCCTTCAGCACCAGCTCCCCACATCAGTTAAATCCCTCCAGGAATGGGGATTCCAGCTCTGTCCTGGGCAGCTGGTTCCAATGGTTGATAACCCTTCTAGTGAAGAAATTCTTCCCAATATCCAGCCTGAAACACCCCTAGTGCAGCCTGCAGCCGTTTCCTCTGGTCCTAAAAGCCAGGCTTGGGGTTGCTTTCACCACTCCAGGGCTCAGCAGCATCCCTAGCATCCTCCAGTGGGAAGAAACAATCCCATAGGAGCTGTGGAGAGCAAGAAGGTTGCACATCCACCCCTCAGTTCTTTATGTTCCTGAAGCTGTGGGCAGGTATCATGGAGGAAGAGAGACCTGGGAACCATGAAGTCCCCCTAGAACCTCCAAACAGCAGCAGTTCAGCTGGCTTTGTGGCAAACCCACGTGAGATTTTCACCCCACCCTGCAACGCTGAATCAAAAATCCATGAAGAAACAAAAGTCATTGATTTTCCTAAAATGGAAAGAAAAAGCTTGAAGGTCTGGCTGCAGAGAGGTTCTTCTGCCCCAGCAGATCTCCCAACCCTCATCATGACACAGAACTGGCCCCAGATCCCTCCTTCTGGTGTCTGTGATGTTTGGGCCAGGGGGACAGGTCTGATGGGGAGAGGCTGAAGGAGCTGGAGAAAAGAAGGCTGAGGGGAGGCGTTATTGCTGTCTGCAGCTGTCTGACAGAAGGGTGGAGAGAGGTGGGGGCTGATGTCTTGTCCCAAGAAACAAGGGATGAGACAAGAAAAAATGCCTCAAGCTTCCCCAGGGGAAGGTTAGATTGTCCCTGAGGAGAAACTTCTTCCTGGAAAGGGTCCTCAGGCTTCGAAACAGGCTGCCCAAGGAGGGACTTGAATCACCCATCATGTTTCCTAGTCGTGGAGATGTGGATCTCAGGGACAGGATTTAGTAGTGACCTTGGAACAGTTGGGTTGATGGTTGGAATCAATGAGCTTGAAGGTCTTTTTTCAACCTAAATGATTCCATGAAAACCAACTGCAGAAGCAGAAGGCAGTGATGATGAAGCCAAATGTTTCTTTTCTGAAGCTGCAGGCAGCTGCCATCAGTGATGCCACACATTGCCACTTTGGGAGCCCAGCTCTGCCATCTCTCTCCAGCCACTTCCTTCTTAATTCATTTAATCAGGCTCTGCTTGCCCTTGCAGAGCCTGGGGCCGTGTGTTCCCTGCCCATCCTCTGCCTGGAACCGCGGCCATCTGCCTCCCAGGGCTCTGCTTCCCCTTCGGCCTCCCAGAGGGGACTGGACCAGCCTGACCAGATGGCTGGGCTCATCCAGCACCTCACATCACCCTCCTCAGCAGGCTGTCCCAGGGTTTTCTGGTCCCACCAGGAATGGGGTTGTGGGGTTTTTGTGGTGCTGTGGCAGAGCCATGGGTGAAGCGCAACCAGGAGGGTAAAACAGCTGAGACATCGTGGGGTTGTGAAGGATTCCAGCCCTTAGGTCATCTCTGGGGTCTTCTGTGTCCATACTGCACCAGCTCCTAGTCTCTGCTGGGCTGAAGAGCCCGGAGCTCTGCAGGGAGGATCTCACTAGATTGGAGCAGTAGGTCACCTGCTGCCCACCCAGTTCAGCACACAGGGGGCTTCTAGGTTCTGAGCACACATTACCAGCCCTTATCCAGCTTCTCACCCACCGATACTCCCAAGTCCTCCTCCTCAGGGCTGCTTTCCATCCCTTCACCCCCAGCCTGTGTTTGTGCTTAGATGGCTTCAACCCACACGCAGGACTTTGCTCTTGGCCTTGTTGAATCTCATGAGTTTCACACAGACCACTTCTCCAGCTTGTCCAGGCACCTCTGGAGGGATCCCAGTTCCTCCAGCATGTTGACCACACCACAGTGTTTGGTGTCATCTGCAATGAAGACTGACTTCCACACAAGCCAGAACAGGACTGAGCAAGAGCTAAACTCCCATCCCTTCTTATCCACTCCCCGAAAATGCATGTTTTCCCCCTAAACACTGCATTGCATCACCCAAACCACACCCTGGACAACCTGATCTGGTATGAGGTGTCACCACCCATGGCAGGGGGTTGGGACTGGGTGATCTCTGAGGTCCCTTCTGACCAAAACCATTCTATCATTCTATGACCCTCTGTGGTTTTCTTTTCCTGATGGTGCCCCTTGTCCCTAAGGAGTGGCTTCTCCCTCACTCCGCTGCAGCATCGTGACTTCCAAACGGAAATACAGACATGAAGACATACCTGGTGCTTTCTTGCACCAGCAATTTCCAGTATGAACCTAATAAATCATTAAAAGTCATGAAGGGTTAGCACAGGCAGTGAGACGACACTTGGTCATCTGGTATTTAAGCCAAGGAGATGCTGACTGAGCTGAGGAGACTCAAAGTGATTTTGGTTTCATAATGGTTCCCATGTGATGCTAAGAAAAGAAGTGTCTCATGGCTCAGGATACAGACATTCGTGGTCCTCCTTGTCCTCACAGAGACTGTCATGGGCCACAAACCCTGATGACAAAATTAACCAATTAATTTAGCTAAAATGCTAATGAGCCAAAACCAAAACCGTACAGGGAGGAGCTGAAAACAACCACAGATGACTTGCAGGAGGAAAATGAAACTAACTGGATTTGGGGAAAAAATAACCCAACAAGACACTTACCCACAGGTAAAATCCCACATGAAAAGATGGATTTTAGGAAGAAGTTCTTTCCTGAGAGAGTGGTTGGGCACTGAAACAGGCTGTCCAGGGAGGTGGAGGAGTCCTCATCCCTGCAGGTGTTTAACCAAGTAGCTAGAGCACTGGAGGCCATGTTCTAGGGGTTAGGGAGCTGTTGGGATGAGGACTGGACTGGGTGATGCTGGAGGTCCTTTCCAGCCAGGACGATTCTATGACTTGATGATTCAATGATATAGAGGGATTCATTACGATACTTTTACATAACTGAGCCAAAACCTCAATGTCCAAACCCTGCAAAGGCAAATGAGACCTCCAGCTGTTCCTGCTTCTGTGGAACTGTGGTGCCCACCAAGTTCAAACCCATATCTCTTGGTGTCAGCAGGCAATTTAAAGTCCAGCCCTCTGTTCCATGAGCTTCCATACCAGTCTTCCTTTGCCAAAATGCCAATTCCTATGGCAAGGGGAGAACGCTCTCCATTTCAGCAAACCATAGAAATCCAGGGGAAGCTTTCTTTTTGCTGATCTCTGAGGTTCCACATTCTCTCTGTAGTCTCCATTCTGCCCTAACAAAGACCCTTTTCTCATCTGAAGGAAGAAGCAGGAGCAGGTTCATTTTGTGGGGGCTGTTGTGGCTGAGAGTAACTCATCTCCAAGTGAGGGATGCATCTCTGTGGGAGGCATCAGGGGTCTCTGAGGAGTTCCTTGAACTTCCCAGCTCACAAACAATGTTTTGGATTGAATTTCCCCCAAATAATTTCCGTGACCCCTCTCACCAAAGAGCAAGCCCGCTGCAACATTGCCCTGTGAGAAGCAGATCCCAGCTCGGTGGATGCTGAGACATTGACTCCCAGCCCTGCTTTTCCTGTCGAGGAGCTATAAACCTCCCAAAAAACCCAAGGAGCTGACAATTAGTGGTCAGCAGCTCAACCAAGAGAGGAGCATTGAGTTAGAGCCGCCAGGAGCATCCCATCCCTCCTGTGCTGCCCTGAATGGCCCCAGATCTCCTTCCACCGTGGGCTGGTGACCCCACAGCCATTTCAGGTGTATTTGGGGGTTTTTTTTCCCTACGTTCTCATGCCAGGCAGCCTCTGGTTCAGAGTAGGGTTTGGCTATGGGGTGCTGAAACTCCACTGTAAGCAACTAGGTCAAGACCATTGCAATAAACAAAGCTCCTGGAACCAACAGCTCTTCCCAAAGAATCTCTTCGGGATGCTTTTCAAGCCCTAAACACCAAAATAATCAGGGAACTAATTGGGGTGGGGGTGACAGCCGTGGTCTAAATCTAGACACCCTGGGTCATGACTTCATTGCCTGAAGTAGATGACAACATGTGGAGATCTTATACCCCTGACCCCCTCTCCAAAAAATGACCTCCCCCGTGATTCCCCCTCCTAATGAATCCCCCCAGCCATGGGGAGCTGACAGAAAGCCTCCAGCAGCAGCGGGTTGAGCAATAGCGGCCCATAGCTGCCATCTGCCCACACACACATCTCGGCGGCCAGTAAACTTCCTGTGGATCTTGGCTGCCTGACAGCAGTGACATCAATTCAGCCTTTTTTTAGGGTGGATATTAGTATTTCTATTTTTTTCCTATTTATTTTCATACCAGGTAGCTGCTTTGCCTGCACTCTCCCTGCCTCGGGGGTAACATGAGTTTTTAGGGAAAAGCTCAGGGCTTGGAGCATTTCTGCAGCTCCAGGTTGTGAACATTCAAGCAAAACTGTCACCACTCACCTGAAGATGGGTTATTTCCACTCCTTTTTCCAGACTGGAAGCAGACATTGCCCTTTCTTCCCCCTTCTCCCCTCCCCTCATCTCCAGAGCTTCACCGCACTGATGGTCCAGGAGCCAGATCTAATGCTGAGGTGCATCCTAAGCACAAGCCCACGCAGGATGCTTTAAGAAACATTTATTATTTAAATAATCTCTGGCTTTCAGGATTGTTTACATCACCTCTACTAACAAACCGCCGAAAACCCCCCAATCTCAGCACCTTTGGGCTTTCTGAGCTGAGCTGCAGCTCCCAAATAGACAAGACCCCGCCAGTGATGCTACACAAACCCCATTCCAGCAACACCCTAGATTGCTACAATAGCTTCAAGACAAACCCAGTGAGCCCACAGGGTCCAATGGTCCCTTAAACTGGTGATGACCAGCGGGGAGCCCTGAAGAGCAACAGGTAAATCCCACAAAACCAAGCAGCAGCACTGAAGGATCACGGGGCAGGATCAACGGGGATGTTTCTGCATTTGGGGGTTTTTTGGGGGGTTGTTGGGATTTTGGGGGTATTTTTTTTCAAATAAAGCCTCGAGAGAGGTGATGCCCCTGGGTAGGTTTATCCCAGGCTGGCAGGAGGATGAGGAAAGCATGAAGGTTCCTCTGTGCCAACCCAAAACCCATGAGCAGCATCACCCAGGCTGTGGCTCTAGCGTGTGGCTGTGACCAAAACCCCTTGTCCAGGCTCTTCATTCCCCTTGTTGGCTCCTGAAACAAAAACTACTGTGAAACAAAAACTGCAGAGCACGAGCCCAGGAGGTGCCATGCAAAGCCAAGAGCTGCTATTTGGGGTTTTCATTGCCCTAGACATTCTGGGCTGGCACCCACTGGAGCCTACAACCTGTGGGGTGAGGGCACAGACAGGCAGACACATGGACACAGACCCCATCAGGTGCATTTCCTCACACAGCCAGCAAGATAATGGGGAATAGTGGGGGATCACTGTTCCTGTCCTCTCTCGGGTAGACCTGGTGTCTGTAGCAGTGATGGTCACCTAAATCCACTTCAAAGATCCTTCATAACATCTTCACTCCAAAATGACCATGGGTACCTTGCTGGAAAGCCCTGCTTTGTTGTCTTCACCCCAAAACAACCATGGGGACCTTGCTGGAAAGCCCTGCTTTGTTGTCTTCACCCCAAAACAACCATAGGGACCTTGCTGGAAAGCCCTGCTCCCCTGTGTTCTCCCCAAAATAACCACAGGGACCTTGCTGGAAAGCCCTGCTCCCCAGTAACCCCACCAGTAGTAGTGCTACAGTCAACCCCCCATCATGCTTCATCCCTTAACGCTCCCTCAGCCTTCACTGGCTGGGAGCATCCCTGTCCAAGGGTGATGCTGATGTCCAGGTACCCACCACCCATTCTTGCCTCACAATTTTTGTTCCCTTGAGAGACCCAACTGGTTTCTCAGAGTCTTCCCAGACAACTGTGACGACACCTGGCTGGTAGCTGGTCCACCCTCTGCAGCAGCCGAGGTCTTTCTATGGGCCCAAAGGCAGAGCTCTGTGAACATCTGCCAGGGCTGTGCTTCACCTGGCAGATGTCTCCTGGGATGGCCAACAAACCTACTGCCCGCAGGGGTCCAGCTGTAGGACCAGTTTACTTTTTGCAGGGGATGGAATTCGTTTGTCCTGGCTCATGGGGCTTTCCTGGCAGCACAGCACCGAGCGCAGGAACCGCAGCACTGGTGGCCGCAGGATGGCGAAGACCCACGGGTCGATGATGGAATTAATGGAGAGGAACCGCAGGGCCAGCAGGTCCCACTCGTTGTTGTCCTCTTCTTTACTGAACTTGTTGACATAGGCACGGATCTGCAAAATATTTTTGGGAGAAAGAACATTGGGTCTAGGCTTCCAGGATACAGCTTGGGGGGTTCAGAGTAGAATTTAAGAGTTGGTGATGTTGGAGAAGATGTTTAAGATCTAGGCCAATTGCCCCCCCAACACTGCCGAGGCACTACTAATCCCAGTCCTTCATCCCACAGCCCCATGGCTTTGCAACCTCTCTGGGGATGGGGACTCCACCACTGCCCTAAGCAGTCTAGATGGCCCTTTAAGTGGAGAAATTGGTCCTCAGGGCCAATCTAACCCTCCCCTGGGACAACTTGAGGCCACTTCATAGAATCATCACAGCTGGAAAAGACCTCCACGATCATCAAGTCCAGCCCTCATCCCAACATCTCCCTAGCCCATAGAACATGGCCTCAAGTGCTCTAGCTAATTGGCTTTTAAACACCTCCAGGGACAGTGACTCCACCACCTCCCTGGGCAGCCTGTTCCTCTCATCCTGAGGAGAAGAGACTGACCCTCACCTGGCTCCTACCTCCTGAAGTTCAATGAGCTGCAGAGATGCAGAAGGTCTCCCTACAGAACATTTTTAACCTGAAAGCAGAAACGCCAGGGTACTAGATGAGGGCTGTCGCATCACTCCTGCTGCCTCCTCCGGCTTCAGTGAACTTCTAACGAAAACCAGAGCTCTGCTCTCAGCCCTAAACACAGTTAAACCAGCAGCTGCTTAAGGAACCACTGGGTCTCACCTGGAGACCCCCATGGGGCCAATGAATGTAGAAGGTTGGAGAGGACACAGGGTGCTGGACCTCTCCTGGCCCTTTCTGCAACATGCTGACTCATCAGAGCTTATGGTGCTTCCTGGAAGGGTGACTCAGCACTCCCTTACTCATCAGGTCGAACTGCCACCCCCTTGTGTTGGGGGAAAGGGGATGGGCGCTGGGGGTTTGTGAAGCAGAAGCATCCCTCCTCATCTTGGATCTGTTGGGTACCACCAAGGGATGGTCCATCCAGCCCAAGGCACAAGGTGTAACTGGGGCCTGGGGCTGTGGTCAAGGGCTGCCCTAGGCTCAGAACTGCCTTTATGGTAGGGATTTAGTGGGGTGGTGGAACCCTGATCCTCACTAGATCCATGCACTAGGTCTGCTCCTCATTGGTGGCTACCGGGGGCTGCCCCAGCCAGAAGGGAAAGGGTCTGACACCAATGAGGCACCGGCAGCTCTCTGAGCAGCTGCCAAGACCCAACCCCACAAGGGAACTGGGCGATGGGAAACACAGAGCCGGCACAACCTTCTGAATGACACAAGCTGCTACCACAGGGCCCATGGGATCCCTACCAGCAGCACTTTCCCAGCCCAGCAGCCCCCTAAACAGACCCATAGGCTTCTGCCCCCACGTCCCCACCAAGGGGTCCCACTTCCTAATGACCACTGAGGGCTTTTCCAGGACATTGGGAGAGCTGCCAACCACATGTGGGTCCAAGTGACAGGAACTGAAGCATCTCTTGAGGTGGCAACCCTGGTTTTTGTGATGCTCCTGAGTCAGAACATCACTGCTTTGACTTTCCCATCCTAAAACCCAGCAGCGTGGCCTGGCTACAGCCTGGGGTCATTTCCTGTTCCCTTGGGACTGCAAAAGGAAGGTGGCACCTCCTTAACTCCAGGAGCACAGAACTAGCTACTGTCTGCATTCCTGACCTTGTGAGGCTGGTTTCTAACGGGAATACACTGACTTCCCACAGCAGTGGAGTCACACACATGGGCAGGGGACACGAGTAACTCAAGATGCTCTGGAGGTCAGGATGGGGTTGGAATGAATGAGAATTCACCTTTTGGTAGGGAGAGCCCAGGCAGAGTCAGGGGACTTGCTCTCTCCCCTTCCTCGTGATCTTCAACCCTCTATTTCTGCTGGAAGCTTCAGATATGGACAGGACATGGAATGTGGGATGACCCTTGGGATGAGGGATGTGGTGGTTCATGCGCTGGATCTCTGTTCCCAGCAATCCCCCATCTCCATTCCGGCATCCTGGTGTTTTTGTGGAAGAAGTCTCTGTCTAACAGTGAAGTTACTAGCTCCACCCTTTCCTTTGCCCTACACCAGACCCTGCCTGGCCTGCACTGCCTGGCCGCAGGGCCTCCATAGGATGGGAGGGCACGTCTGCTCCTGACACCCCATCCTACCACCCCCACCCTCCCATCCTTCTACCCTGTCAGCTTGCCACCCCATCATCCTGCCACCCCATCATCCTGCCACTTCATTTTCCTTCTGGCACTCAGGGAACCACTAGTTCATGCAAAGCAACTTTGTGGCAGAGCTAGGGTCTGCCAAGCTTCATGAGGGGCTACCTGGACTTCAACCCTTGAGGTCTGAGGGCAGAGGAGATGACAAGGAGCTCTATAAAGGGAGAAAAATGGGGGTATTGGGGACTCCACCCTAGCAGGACAATTGCTTGCACTCACTGTGAATGGCAGGGAGCAGATGACGAAGGTGATGGTCATGATGGAGAGAAGAAGGAGATGGTCGATCTCCTCAGCCATGGAGAACATGCGCCGGCTGCAGCCACCAGCAGTCCGTGGCTGCTCGAATGTGGCCAGTCGCCGAGTCTTCTGGCCACGTTGATGCATGCGGGCCAGGTTTGCGATGACGCTGAGGTTACAGAGCAGCACGGAGAGGATGAGGAAGAGGAGCAGGGTGGCGTAAAGCAGCGAGAAGGCCACATCCAAGCTGGCCACCTCCGAGGCACCGTTGTGCCTCAGGTAGTCCATGTGCATTTGGATGAAGCACCAGGTTCCGGGGCAATACTGCACAAAGCTCCCAAAGCCCACCAGTGGCAAGGAGCAGAAGGCTGCTGAGAAGGTGTAGATGGCCGGTAGGACAACCAAGCCCGTGCGAGGACTGAGGAAACGCTCGTAGCAGTAGGGTCTCCCCAGTGCCAGGCACCGCTCCAGTGCCATGGCGAAGAGGATGAGCATGGTGGCGAGGCCGAAGAAGCTCATGGCGAAGCCGAAGTAGAGGCAGATGTGTCCTCCTTGCGCCAGGGCCATCAGTGTGAGGTTGTGGTGATAGGAAGCCAAGACCAAAGGGCTGACGGAGCAGGTGCCCAGCAGGTCGGTGATCACCAGGGCCAGCACCAGGACGTGGAAAAGGGATGGGGGGTGAGATCGGGGGCCACGACGGCAGCGCAGCAGTAGTCCCAGGGCCAGCAGGTTGCCCAGGAGCCCCGCAGAGAACATGAGGGCACTGACCAGGGGTCGGACACCCGACGGTAACTCTCTGCTGCTCTCGCACAGCCCCCGACCCGTCCCGTTCATCCCGCAGCTGCCGCCCGACTGCGCCGGGACCGCCCCGACGGCACCGCCCCTCTCCCCCTCCTCCCCAGCCCCGCCCGCCCCGCGGAGCCGGAACCGCCCCGGGGCTGCAGAGCTGCGGGGATGGCCCCGGGAAACGAGTCCCGTATGCGCACTGCACCGGTACCTGTNGGCTCGAGAGCTCGGGGGTGACTCCAGGAGCTGCTCCCACCACCAGACCCAGTAACCAGTTCGAGAGACCAGAGATGACTCCAGGAGCTGCTCCCACAGCCAGACCCGGTTCGAGGGTCCCGGTGCCCATCTGGAAGCCCCGGGGCACGGTCAGAGCCCATTGGGTTCGAGGGATCCAGTGAGGCTCTGGGAGCAGCTCCCACGGCCAGACCCGATACTGGTTAGACTGTCCCAGTACCCTTCCAGGAGCGACTCCCAGAGGCAATCCCGGTACCAGTTCGAGGGTACTGATACCCATCTGGAAGCCCAGAGCACAGTCAGAGCCTGTCGGCTTTGAGGGGCTCAGGGCTGCTTTGGGAGCTGCTCTGGGAGCTGCTCCCACAGCCAGACCTGGCACCGGTTAAAGAGATCCAGGAGCTGCTCCCACCGCCAGACCCAGTACTGGTTCAACTGTTCCAGTATCTGTCCGGGAGTGCTCCCATGGCCAGTCCTGATGTCGGTTTGAGAGCCCTGGACTGGCTTCAGGAGCCTCAATAGTTTGTGAATCCCAGTACTGGGCTGGGAGCTGGAGGCACAGCCAGTCCCAGTGCTGGTCCAGGAGCCCCTCGAGGGGCAGCCCTGTTGCTGATCTGGGAGTCTCAGTACTGTCAGTGAACTTCTGCCATGGCCAGTCCCAGCACCAGTTCAAAAGTCATGGGGTGGCTCTGATCAGTGAATCCCAGTACTGGAGCGAGATCCCCACACATGCCCAAACCAGGCCCAGTTTGAGAGTCCTGATTAAAGTCCTGTAATCCCAAAGCACAACCCCACCCCTGCTGTCAGTCCAGGAGCCCCTCAAAAAGCAGCCCCCATGCTGGTCTGGAAATCCCAGTACTGGGCCAGGAGCCTCAGTATCACTCTGATTGCCTTGAGGCACTGCCAGTCCTTGTCTGGTCCTAGAGTCCTGGTACTGGGTGCCCCCCATGATGGTTTGGGAGACCTGCTGCTGCTACAGGAGTGCTGGGCTAGTCCCAGTGTTGGCCCAGTAGCCCCAAGGCATGGCCAGCCCCAGTGCTGCTCCAAGGGTCCTGGGCTCACAGCAAAACCCAGTGCTGGTCTGAGGGACCCCAAGATGTGATGAACCATCTCCACCAGCCTGCTCTGGGGTTCAGCTACCAGGACAGCTGAGCCAGGGCCATGCAGGTGGGTCCACCATAGCCCTACAAGCACCCAGAGCCCACGGAGAACCCCCTGCCCTATAGCCAACCCCACACCATGTCCCCATTGACCCCCATATGGTCCCTATGGAGGTGTAACTTGCAGCCACTGTCTGGTCAGGACTGGGCACATCAAAGGGGACCTCTTCTCCTGTGGCAGCTCATCTCTCTAAAAGTGACCTCCAAGAAAGCTCCTTCTCCTGGCCTTTCAAGCCATGACCCCAGTCCTCCCCCCAAAAGGAGGGAAAGTAAATCAAAAGCCCTCATGAAGTGCTTCAGTCCCCACCAAAACCCGGTGATGCATGAAGGATGCAGCAGGTTGCTGCCCTTGGGGGTTGTTGTTTTCAAATCACTTGGCTTTGGTAACAGGAACCTCGTAAAGGAAATAGGGTGCAAGGCAAACCCCAGGGCTGCAGTTTGTGACAGCCCCAGTGGGGCCACTCCTGTGTCTTGCTTTGGTTTCTTCTGCTGTGTGGCTTGAAGGCACCTTCAGTGCTTTAGGAGAGGATGTGGAGCTCCAGCCCTCCCCATTCCCATAGCTGGAGACAGTGGTGTGATGGAGGGAATGGTGTTTTAGCTGACCCTCACACTCCCCCATCCTACAGAGGGACCAGAAACTCCCTCAGCCCTCTTTAAACTTCATTCCCAAACCCATAGGCCTGATCCAGTGTCAAAGGATGAGGACACATACAATGGTGGGAGTGATCCTATTGGCTTCCTGATGGCTGGGTGAGAGTCTTGTGGGTGAAGCCCTAATAAAAACCATCTCAAAACCTGCAGCTGAGGCTGGATCCCATCCCACTCCATCTGACGGTTTTAGGGAGGCTGCAGCACCTTTTCCCAGCAGAAGACACTCTGTAGGGTGGTTGCTTTGAGGCTTTTCCCCACTCCTTTCCTGGTTTCTGGAGCATCCTGGCAGCTAATGGAGCCTTAAATACGCATTTGGGGTTTTGTGAGCAACAGACTCCTCCAACAGGGTATTTTGTGCAATAATAGGGGAATTGTTTGGCTTATTTGCCTTATTTTTTTCTTTTCTAGGATTTTTTTCCCCTTCAGAGCTCCGATCGAGGGATGTGATCCATCAGCTTCCCAGGAGGTGTTTGTTTTTGTCCCATGTTTATAGGGGCTGTCTCTAACAAGAATCAGATGTCCTCCTTTAGGGTTCTTGACATCATTTTCCCTACAGGAAGACTTCCAGGAGAGGAAAAACCAACCCCAAACCCCACAACAAAACAAAACTGTGGGCTTCTAGGAGAGCAGCAGGAATCCCAAAGAAACCCTACAGCCATGAGGATTCAACCAGTGGGGTTTGATGCTGGGATTCTGGTGGGTGTTCTCAGGCACAACAGGTTAGGAGAAGTGAAGGGATGAAACCTTTCAAACTCCAAACCCTAAATGAGTTGCGCTGAGCAGAGCCAGACAGCATTTCCCATCAAACCCCATCCCATACTTCCTGCCTCAGCACCTCATTGCAGCTCAGCCAAAGATTTGGTGCCTTGGCTTGTTGTACCAGGTGAAAAACCCCATTAACCTTCCTGACCCTACCAGCTGAGCATCCTGGCAGCCTTGGTGCTGCTGCTTGCCCAGGCATGAGTCTTCCCACTTCCAGAACGGGTGGAAAAGGCAGGCAGCCCATAAAAAAACCCCAGACCAGTAGCTTTGTGCAAGAACTGATCCAACATGTTGGGAAATGAGCAGAGTCATGTTGGGATTTCCTCAGCTGAAGAAAGAAAACCCCATAAAATACAACCTCCCATTCACTGAGCTCTCTCCCGCTACCCCAAACTGGTTGATACCCAGTATAGGAGCAGGGTGAAGGGTTTAGGGGACAGTGGTGACACCAGTGCTACCAGTACAGTTTTGTTTTCATTTCATTCCAGGCTCACTAATAGGAGAAGGGGCTTCAAGCTTTGACAGAACCCTATTACAAGAGGGGTTATACAAAATGGGGGATCAGCTTGGGGTGCAGAGTGGCAACCCAGTCCTTCCAGTAGCTGTGCCCAGTGCAACCGGGAGCCCAGTCCAGGCTGGGGACATGCAGCCATCTCTACGGAGGACCCAACATATGGCAGCCCCAGGTCTTGCAATCTTGCCAGGGAGGGACTCATCTGCTTTAGTGTGGCCACCAAGTGCAAACCCTATTGAATCTCGTATCTTCTGGAAGCAGCGGTGGCTGGCTGGAGACTCCCAGTCTGTACCAGTGAGGGCAGATGAGTGTGTCAGGCCCATTGGGGTGTGCATGGGGCAACTGGAGGAGTGTGGAAGGTCAGGAATATGGGATGGTGACCCCAGTAGCCTGTAAGCCCCTACCATGCTTTATAGCCCTGTGGTTTAGTGGTGACCTGGTGGTGTTGGTTTGACTTGATGATCTTAAAGCTTCCTTTTAACCACAGATATTCTGGGATTTCTTCTCTCTGATGACAAACTCACAGGTACCAGGGGGTGTCCTCCATCTCCAGGCTCGGATGGACCCTCTCTCCTTGCACCCTAATCAAGAACCTCTTCAGGATTTCATTGAATCACAGGTTTTCCTGGGATCTAACCTCACATTTTGTGGGGTAGGAGTGAATCCTTGTTGGGATTTCATCTGTCCTGAGTGGTGCCCGAAGGAGATCCTAACCCTGGGGTTATAGGGACAAGAGGATGGTTCTGTAGGGCCTCTCCCTCACTCGGCTCTGGAGCTGGTCAGCTGAAGGGGCCGGAGCAGGCTGGGTGCTGTTGACTCTGTGGTCCCACGTGAGCCATCTCCAAGTCGATAACACAGACCAGTAACATGAGACTGGCACGTGGACCAACCCCCACTTCATTTCCTTCTCTTTAGAAACCCCAGAGGCACTGAGCAGGGAGCTGCCAGTTCCCCACCAGTCCATCATCCCTTTTCTTTTCTCCACCCAGGAGAATCTGGGGTTGAGTCAAAGAAGCCAGAGCCAACCTCATCATGAGGGTTTCCTCCTTGCAAACCCGAGTATGTCTGACCTCAAGAGTATACCCCATTAGAACAGGGTGTGCACGACAGCACCTTGCAAGAGGGAGAGAAGGATTTGCCCTGACTCCTTCCAAGGACGCAGAGCAGAGGGTGACTTGGGTTATCAAAGGAGATATCAGGTGGCTGGGGAAGACTGTTCCCAAGGGCAGAGAACAATAGGACAAGGGGTCATGGTTTGAAAGTGGAAAAAGGGAGACTGAGGCTGGATTTAGGAAAATCCTAAATCTGGGGGTGGTGGATCCCAGGAACGGGCTGCCCAGAGAGGTGGTGGAAGCCCCATCCCTAGAGCCATTCAAGGTCAGGGTGGATGGAATTCTGGGCAATCTGGTATGGTAAATGATGCCCCCCTGTATGGGGGTTGGACTGGGTACCCTTTGGAGGTCCCTTCCAGCCCTATAATTGTATGAATATCATCATTTTTATGGCTTAAACAGACAGGAGGATTTCAAACAGAGTTCCTACGGGTGGCTGATGAGAAATGGCCCTTTCTTTATGGCAATTGTTTTCTTCCGTGCGCTGGGCACCTCAGGCTCTGCTTCTCCTCAATTACTGCCCCAATTAGTGCTCAGGATCCCCATCAATAAGGAATTAGGATCATTAGGAGCAGGACAGGTAGGCGGCTGAGTAATGCAAATGCTTGGGGGAAGCAATTTTCAAGAGAAAAACAAATCATGAAACCACAGCCCTGCTCAGGGCATATGGGGTCTTGGAGGGATGAAGGACATGCCAGGAAGTGGTATTTGGGGTCCTGGAGGGATGAGGGGTATCCCATGGAGGGATGATGGGCATCTTATAGGGGATGATAGGGTCCTGAGTTGGAATGAAGAACACGCCAGTGAGGAAGCCCTCCTGTCCTCCAGTCCCATGAGCTGCTCCTCAACTTCCCGAGTCTCCACACTCTCAAAAGCTCCCTCACACCATGCTAGGGACCACCTGAAATAGTGAGGAAGGGTCTCACACACAGGACAAGGCAATGGAACGGGGCTTCACACTGCTTTTATTGGCTGGGGACGCACACACTCCAGTCCTTCTCTGCTCCCCCTGAGTCCCCTCTGCCCCAAAGCTAGAACTCTCCTGTGCTCCTGGGGCTGGGAGCTCCCCAAACCCTCCTCAAAGGGTTGCAGCTGCTGCTGGGAAACACTCACAGGTCTCCCCCAGCTCCCTCTCCGGGGAGGGGGCAGGAGCACCTGACACCCACCTGTCACTGTGAGCCAGACTCCATTCCCTTCTGCCACGATCCCAGGGTGCTCTGGGGTGGGGAACATGGGACCAACAGCTCCCTCCTCATCCTCACCATCTACCCCTGGATGCTCAGAGGAAGCCGAGCTGAGGGGCGTCTGTCCTGCGCCAGCACTGGCTGTCCTGTTCTGGGGGGCTGGTCCCTTTTAGGGTGGCTTTTCGGGAATGGAGACGACGGCAAACTCTACGGAGGAAGGTGCGGAAGACAGCGGTGCGGAAGATGATGAAAACCCAAGGGTCCACGATGGAGTTGACGGAGAGGAAGCGCAGGGCACTGAGGTCAGCGTTCTCATTGAAGTCAGCTGCAAAGGCCCCCATATACACCCGGATCTGTCCCGAACCCAAAAAGAGAAGAAGGATCTTGCAATGGCGTGGGAAACTGGTGGCAAAAACCAGGTTTAAACCCCTTGAACCATCATGGAAACTGGGAACCTGCACTGGGCCATGGGAGGGGGTCATTCTGTTCCCATCAGGATCAGGACTGAGGATCAGTTTCATGGACTAAAGGGAGCCCCAGACCACCACAGGCTGCAGCAGTGGGCATTGCACCCCATTTGTGTTGCACCCCATTCCCACAGTCCCAGACCTCCACTGGATAACCCCTCTGGACCTTCCTCCAACTATGGGATCCAGCCCTGGGATACTATGGGATTAGGGGTAGCAGAGGGTCTTTCATGGTGGGGATATCCCCCCCACTCCCAACCCTGCTACTGGGATCCCTATCCCTGGGGAAGAAGAGGAGGGGGGATTTCAGGACGGATGTCCCCCAGACTGGGAAATCCAGGGTGGTTCAAAGGGATCAGGACCTGCTCAGTACCTCCCAGACGGGGGGAGTGGGAATGGGGTGGAATCAGTTTGGGGAGCAGGGGGAGGCAATAATTTCAAAGGGCTATAAAGCAATGAACTGACCCCCCCAACACCTCAAACACCCCATAGGGACAAATCGGAGTGGGTGACAGGGGGGTGAGGTGGTTATTCCCATGAATAGCAATGACTAGACTCCTGGGAGGGGGAACTCTTGGGGACTTGAATGAAGGGTGGGGGGAGGGCAAAGTAATTCCCTGACCCTCCGACAGAGTGGTAGCGGTGGGGGGGGGTGTGTTACTCCAAGGAGGGTAAATTAACCCCAAGGGGATGTGGCAATGCTGGTNGGGCAGTAAGGGGGTTTCTATGGGTTTTAAAGCACCAACACAGCCCTCATGGACAGGGTGGTTGTGGGAGGTTATTCAGAGGGGGTCTAAAGCATTGAGTCCCCCCGTCCACCAGCACCTTTGGGAGAGGGTCGTGGTGCCACAGTTCAGTCTTTCTGGCCCCAGCAACAGCCTGACCCCACCCCCAGGGCTTTCAGTGGTGATGATAGGGTGGGGGTGGGGGGTGGGTGATGCCAATGGGGTTTAGGCAACGATCTGACCCCTGTGGTCAAGCTAGGGGAGCATTTGGGGTGGGGTAGGAGGCAAAGTCCCCAGAAGCTGGTGATGGGGCGAGGGATTATCCCAAAAGAGCAAAAAGCAGTAAATTGACCCACTCCAGCATCACCTAGACCTGAGATGGGGTGGTGGGTGGGGTTATCCCAAGAGGTTTCAGCTAGGAATAGGGTGAGGGACTAGTCTAAGGGGGCTGAAACAGCAATCCAGCCTCTTTGGGGTGGGGGGGTTCATACAATTATCAACCCCTAAGGATAGGGTAGGGAGTATTCAGGGTCAGGGGCAAAGCAGCCCCCAAACCCCTGGGATAGGGGATTCATTATCCAGGGAGGGTTAATGCAATGGGCAACCTCAAGGATGGGGTGGGGGGTGTACTGAGGTATTGGCAAACCAGCCACCCGGACCCCTGAGGTGTGCGGTTTACTATCTGGGGGGGGGTTGATGTGATGACCAACCCCTAAGGATGGGGTGGGGGTATTTGGAGTGCGGGGCAAAGTAACTGCCTAAACCCCTGGGGCTGGTGGGGTGGTACAGGGTAATACAGGGTGGCATGGGATGGTATGGGGTGGTATGGGGTGGTATAGGGTGGCATGGGGTCGCAGCACTGGGTTACTCACGATGAGTGGTAATGAGCAGATGGTGAAGAGGATGGTCATTAGTCCCAGCAGGACGAGATGATCGAGCTCTTCCATGTGTGGGGTGGCATCAGCAGTGGCAGCCAGGGAAGGTCCTCGGCAGCGGGGTTGCCGCCGGGCCATGATGTAGAGGTGCCTCATGCTGCTCATGTTGCAGGCGCCGATGGCCAACACCAAAAGCCCCATCAGGCTGGCATAAAGCACTGGGAAACCCAGCTGGCGGGGGCCACCACCGGCCATACGGATGAAGCACCATGTCCCTGGGCAGTACTGCATGGGCACCCCAAAACCCAGCAGTGGCAGGGCGCAGAAGAGGGCGCAGAGCCCAGCTGCTGCCGGCCCCAACACAGCACCCAGCCGGCGGGTGACATGTCTTCGGTAAAAATAGGGATGCCCAAGGGACAGCCAGCACTCAAGTGCCATGGCTAGCAGCAGTAGGGTGGGGGCCAGCCCGAAGAAGGCCATGAGGAAGGTGAAGAGCTGGCAGAGGACACCTGGCTCAGTGTCAGAACGTCCTCCAGGTCCCAGCTCACTCAGGCTACGGTTGTAGGCGTAGGCAGCCAGCACAATAGGGCTCAGCAGGCACTTGCCCAGCAGGTCCGTGATGGCTAGTCCACTCACCAGGACGTAGAACACCGAGACCCTCGGCGGGCGGCCCCCTGGCAAGCGAGAGCGCCAGCGGTGTTGGCCCAGTAGCAGTAAAGCCAATACATTGCCCAACAAGCCAGCGGCAAACAGAATCGAGCCAGGCACTGCTGACTGCCCACTCTCGATGAAGCGGCTGCTACGGCATCGGTAACCCACTGGTTCCAGTGGGGTGTCCCACACCATCACGAGGAGACACACTGGGATGGGGTGTTCCACACCACGATGAGATGTTCTGCACCAAGATGGGGTGTTCCTCACCAGTCTGGGATGTTCTTCACCAGTATGGGATGTTCCTCACCAGTATGGGATGTTCCTCACAAGATGGGATGCTCTGCAGCAGAATGGGATGTTCCTCACCAGGATAAGATGTTCCATACCAGGATGGTATATTCCTCACCAGCATGGGATGTTCCTCACCAGTGTGGGATGTTTCTCACCAGTATGAGATGTTCCTCGTCAGTATGGGATATTCTTCACCAGTATGGGATAGTCTTCGCCAGTATGGGATGTTCTACACCAAGATAAGTTGCTCTGCGCCAAGACGAGATGTTCCACACCAGTGTAAGATCTCTCGCACGTACTGGGATGTCCCGCACCACCGTGCGCCCGGCTGCCTGCGACAACTGGCCCGACGCAGATGATGGCCCGGCCGCTGGAGGGAGGGGAGGACGAAAGGGAGAAAGAGGTGGGAGGAGAAGGAGAGGAAGGAGGAGGGAAGGCAGAGGCGCGTCGGTACAGCCGGGCTCAACCCATGGGACCGCCCCCTTTCCGCTGCGGGAGGGGGGCGGGAACCGCGGCTGCTGTTCGGGGCGAACCCCGGGGGTCTGAGGGTCCCTGTAAAAGGGAGAGAGGGTTACGGGGTAGGGGACAGGAGTAGAGCCTCTAAGGGGGTTTATGGGTGAGAGGAGTATGGCTGAGTTCCGGGTGGGGGGATTGTTATAGGTTATGTGGGGGGCTGGGTTGAGCCCCCGGGAGTGGGGGTTACAGGTAGCTAGAGCCTTAGTGGGGGTGTTGAAGGTAAAGGGGGGGTCGGGGTGAGACCCAGGTATGTTTATGGATCAGAGAACTGGAGTCAAGCCACATGGATGGGTGAGAGGGTCAGGGCTCAGACCCAGCTGCTGCACTGGGATGGGTAGAGTGAACCCAGATGCATTTGGGGGGTGGGCCCAGCACCCCCATGAGCCATGTGCCCCAACTTCTGTATGGCCTGAGACACATACCCCACTCTGAACCTTCAACCTATCCAGGCATCACTTCTCCCAGTACCTCACCCCACATTCCAGCCATGGGGGTGGTTCCACCACTGAGCCCCCCGTTAGGGATCCTGCAGTCCCTCTTAAGTCTCTGTCAGCACTCTGCCACTCCAGAAACACATTTGGAGAAACCTTTGAAGGTTCTTCCAGGAAAAGCAGTGGCATCTCTACCCACAGAATTATCAAGCCCTTCAAGATCAAGTTCAACCATCCACCCTACAACCTCCAGCCACTAACTCATCCTCCAAAACACCCTAATGTGGCTCTCAGCCTGCATGGGATGATGAATAAGCACGAAACCACTGCTGTCTGCTTTCAGATCCCCCTTTAGTTTCTCTGGGTGAGCCTACACAAAGACACATAAAGCATCAACATGATGGGGTGATAGGAAAGGAGGTCTAGAGGGGGCTCTGGTGTTTCAGGGTGAGGGGCTGCATTCCTCACCGTGGTGACTCCTGCAGGGGCCCTTTGTGCCTGGTGCTGGGTGCTACTAAATGCCCCATCCCAAGGAGAAATGGAGATCAAGCTTGGTGCAGTTGTGGTGTAAACCATGAGCAGTGGGGAAGTGCTGCCCTCACCAGGGCTGAGCAGGAACCCAGCAGCTCCCTCCTACCTGGGGCCTAGGGGAGAGGAGCTGGAAAAGTTCCTCATGTTCAGCTTGAACCTCCTGTGCTCCAGTTTGTGCCCAGTGCCCCTTATCCTGTCACTGGACACCACTGGGCTAAGCCTGATCCATCCTCCTGCCACTCAACCTTTAGCTATTGATCAGCATCGAGGAGACACTCCCCTCAGTCTCATCCTCTCCCCAGGTTTCTCAGCTTTTCCTCCAACCCTCTGAACATCCTATATCTCTGCACTGAACTTTGTCCAGTAGCTCCTTATCCTTCTTGAACTGGACCCAGTGCTCTGCATGATGCCTCAGTAGGGCAGAGCAGAGCAGAGCAGAGCAGAGCAGAGCAGAGCAGGAGAAGATCCTCCCTCAACCTACTGGCCACACTCAGTCCCATTGGCCACTCAGGGACCATTGGCCACATTGACCACAACATAGGGATATGTGGAGGGAAACTGGTGCGCAGCAGGGTGTGTGACACTCCAAAACACATTAACACCCCCATTAAAAGCTGCTTAATAGGACATTTTCTCTTCATATGGTGCCTCTGGCTTGGAGCAGGACAGGGCTGTAGGACCCTCAGCCCTGATGGAGCTGGTGAACATCAATTTAGGATAAATTACTGGGAGAAACAGCAGAAACCAAAGCCCTTGTTACTGGGGTCACTGGTACCCAGGGATGTGCATTGGGACAGTTGGGTTGATGGTTGGACTCGAAGAACTTGAAGGGCTTTCCCGACCTAAAAACCACTCTGTGATTTGATTCTATGAAATCCAACCAGGCTGGGAAAGAGAACAGAGATCCCACCAGCACCCCACTGTTGCACTTAGCAGGTCCAGTGTTGGTCCTGGACTCTGCTACAGAACCCTTGGGAGGGTGCTCCAAGCCCCACAGTGGGGTTTGCCCATGGGCAAAGCATCTGGGCTCCTTCTTCATCTGCTCAGAGAAGAACCTGCTATCTAGATCCCAAAACCCACCCAGGAGCAGACCCTCTGTGTGAACCACCTGGGCTTTGCTTCTCTTCCTGCACCACTGGAGTTAGGGAATGATGTTCCCCATCACCCAGGTGTGCTGGGTGCTACTGGCTGAGTGATGGCACCATATGACCCCATGAAAGGCACCAGTTTGATGGAGGAGAATGAAGATCTGAGCTTCTCCAGCCCCACTGGGAAGCCCCTCAACAGACACCAGCCCTGATGGGCAAATCCACAAGTTTGAGTTCAGCAAAAACTGGTTGTTTGGGGAGAGAAGGAGGAAGAATCATGAGAAAATCCCACTCTTTTGGGAGGTGGGTGCTGCCCCCAGATCCACCACCTGGTTCAAAACCTCGAATGACCTGGAGACATTGCAGGGCAATGGGGATGGAGTGGGATAGTGAGTCTGGTTGGAGATGTCCCAACCCAAGGCATAGGGGTTAGAACTAGATTATTCTTAAGATCCCGTCCAATCTAAACCTTTATGTGAATCTTTTAAGGTTTCTAGGAACTTTCTCCTGCCTCTGAGGCACTGGGAACAGGCACAGAAATCAACCAGTCCCAGCTCATTCCCCCACTACCAGAAGGTGTGACGCTGAGCAGGACCAGCCACGATGATCCACGGAAACAGATCCAACCCCCAGCTCAGGATATGGGGTAGATGAGCAGCTGAGAAAGTAACCACAGGCTCATCATCTTTCTTCATCACCAGTGTGGGCAGCGTGGAGTCCCCAGTTAGCTCTGTGGGGATTTTTTGTTTCCTTGATCATTGCTGCTATTTTTGAGGTGGGGAAAAATGAGTTTGGGAAATTCTCCTGACCACGGATGACGAACCTCTCCTGCTTCGTCACACTTCCGACCTGACCCTCTTCTCTAAAGTCACATTCCTGGTGGAGAGTGGAATCGCAACCCTCCCTCCCACCACTACCACCATGTACCCAACCCCAAAACCCTCCAGAACTGAAAACAACCCAAAGTGGGAGAAGCAGCCGCAAAACCCCAAAGGCAAATGAGAAGCTGGAAAAAGCTGAAGCATTCACAATGAATTTTAAGGGTTGGGTTTATGATTTTATGATATTTCCTTTAAAAAACCTCTCTTGCTGAGCCCATATGGTGTTGACAGTGAGGGGTGTCGGGGTGTTAACACCTCAAAGAGCTGCTGCTCTTTGTGTCCTGATCTTCTGGCTTTTCCTCCAGCTCAGCACCGGCTTGGGAAGGGTTTGGGGTGGGATCTCCAAACCCTAAATCAGAACCTGTTAGACTGAGAGGGTTTTGGATGGAGGGAAACAGCTGGCCCCGAACAGGCAGCTCCTGCTGGATATTGGCCAATGAGGCTGGGGGGGTCTGTGGAGAAGATCCAACCTCCTCCCAGCTTGATCTCGGCTGGCTGGTGCTTCTCCAACCATTCCAGTCCTGGCCCCCTTTCCTGGGAGCCCAGTTCCAGTGGGGATAGAGGCAGAACCTTCTCCCTTCCCACTGTCCTTCCCCAGCTGTTCCCAGCTCCACTTTCCCCAGACTAAACAGGATTTCAGTCCTTCCAGCTGCTGGGATTTGGGGTTTCACAGCTCGTGGGCTGAATGTGGTTTCCTTGGGATGAATAATGCACCGACAGGTTGGGAGCTGCACCACCCAGACTGAGGATACCCCACTACTTCTCCTCAAGAGGTGGCAGGGGTCCCTGGACTTCTTAAACAAACACCAAACCCCGGTTCAAATGGGCAGGCAGAAGGAGAAGTGGGGTCCCCATGTCTCCCCATTGTGACCTTGACAGTACCCCCAGGAGAGGGAGGTTTTGGGGGTTCTGCTGAGAGTCTTCTCAGCTGATCCCGCTCTGAAACATGGGGTGACCCCCATGGATGATGTTTTCCAGCTGTGGTGTCTCAGCTGAGAAGAAACCAGCTGGGGCTGGGTGCTGCAGCCACTCCATCCCAACATTCCAGGGAGCGGGATCCTGCCAGGAAAAGCAGTAGCAGGGGATTGCAGGGTGGGAAGGAGCTGGGGAAGAAATGTTTTGCCCCGCATTACACAAACCCCACAGCCCTGGGCAGGGTTTGGCCCTGCTGAGCTGTGACTGGAATGAGGAAAGCGGTTTGGGGTCGGTGGTGGGACCTGTAGTGATCAGGGGGTGTCTAGTCCCCACAAACCCTATGGGGGGAAGAGAGAAGGAAGGGAGGGAATTACTGGCAACTGGTGTGGTGGGTTCAGGTGGGCTTTGGGTGAAGGGTATTGGTGGGTGGGTGGGTGCTGAGAGGGGCTCGGCTAGATGGGCTGGTTTATCCCAGTGGGTGGGTGCCAATGGGTGGCTGCTGGGGGGGTCCCAGTTGGTGGGTCCTAGTGGGTGGGTGCCAGTGGTGGGTCCCAGTGAGCAAGTCCCAGTGGGTGAATCCCAACGGGTGGGTGTAAGGGGGGGTCCGACTGGATGGGTGCTAAGGGTTCCCTCCCACCCCCACGTGCATCCCCACTTGTGGGCAGCAGGAGGCAGCAGCAGGCAGCAGCTGCCTTGAAATGGGGAAGAGCTCAGCGGGTTTTGGAGTGGCGGTTGACTTCATTCCGGGGGTAGCAATATTCTCTTGGAGAGCACTGAGTGGGGAGACCATCATTGTGGCAGCTGCCCCCTCCCTCCTCCAGCCGTGGGGTGTTCTGCTGACCCCTGTCCTGCTGGAAAATGACTGGGGAGAAGGACCTGGAGGAGTTGGTGGACAGCTGAAAATGAAACAAGATGGCCAATAGGATCAACAGTATCCTGGCTTGTGTCAGCACTGGGGTGGCCAATGGGCAAGGCCTGTCCCCCTGTGCTGGGCACTGAGGAGGCACCATCTGGAATCCTGGGATCAGTTCTGGGCCCCTCACTTGCAGGACACTGAGGGGCTGGAGCGGGTCCAGAGAAGGGCAACAGAGCTGGGGAACTGGAGCACCAGTGCTCTGAGGAGTGGCTGAAGGAGCCAGGGGGGTTGAACTGGAGAGAAGGAGCTTCAGGGAAGACCTTCTGGCTCTCCACAGCTGCCTGAAGTTCCGGAGGTTGGAGCCAGGGGAGATCGATCTTTTCTCCCCAGGACAAGAGAAAAGGCCTCAGGTTGCCCCAGGGGAGGGTTAGCTTGTCCCTGAGAAACAATTTCTGCCCCACAAGGGTTCCCCAGGCTGCCCAGGGCAGTGGGCCAGTTTCAGTGTCTGGAGGGGTTGCAAAGCCATGGAGCTGTGGGGTGAGGGACAGAGGCCAGTGGGGCCCTGGCAGCACTGGGGAAGCGGTTGGACTTGATGATCCTAAAGCTCCTTCTAACTCTAAAAGGTTCTCTGCAGCACCCCATGCAGTGCCGCACGAACAACCCCTCAGTCCTCTGGACCTTGTGTCCCCTCTCTCCAGGGAACCCTCTAACAAGAGATGACCCCCTTCCCCCAGCCTGGGATCACTCACCAGAGCTGCTGCAGGTAAAGAACCTGGTCCCCACAGGTTCAGCAGGTTCAGGCTCTCTGTAGAGAAGCCCGCAGCTCCATGGGGAAAAATCCTTGCAGGGAGTGGGATGTTGAAGCCCTTGGAAAGGAGAGATGGATCCTGAAGTGGAGGAAAAAAAGGGGAAATTAGAAGAGGGGAAGAAAAAAGGGTTAAAGAACCCCAAGCTGTTCCTTTAGGCACAGGAGGGGGGTCAAGCCCATGCGTGAGAGCTGCTGCCCCTCTGCAACTTGGCAGCTCCCAAATGTGCTGCCCATGTGTTTCCCTCCTTCCCATTGAATTATAGGACAATCCCAAGCTCTCTGTCTCCATTCAGCCCTAAAAATCCCCTTTTTTAGCATGAAATGCCGCCGGCTCTGCAGCAGCCTTCAATTTAGAGAACAAATCCTATTGCCTCCAGTTGGAGCTGGCCTATGCTCTGCTGGCCATGACCTCAGCGCTGCGGGGGTGGGTCTGGTTTTTGGGTTGTTGGCCACTGGTTTGATGGCAGAGGATGGAAGGGACACGTGTCCCGGGAACAATAACCCCATCACCCCACTCCAGCAGGACAAAGAGACCCGGAGCCAGGAAAATGTGGCTACAAGAATTTGTTTGCGGGGGGGGGGAGACAAAAGCAGGAAGGAGATAAAATGCAGGGAACGAGGGTAATTACTGGGATTAGTCACCCCAGAACTCCAGGGGGCCTGCAGGGGTCAGGGCTGGAGGTCCGAGGAGGTCAGACAAGCTGGAGAGAGGGGTTGAGGAGAGCTTTGGGTTTGTTAAACCAGTGGGAAGGGGTATTTGGGGGATTTCTGATGGTGATCAAAGAGTAAATTATGAGGTTGCAGCTCCTTTGGGACTCCCTGCTCACCTCAATCTGGAGGTAGATCCCACAGACACCTAATCCAGTAAAAAATACCTAATTCTGCAGAGTTTTATTGATTTTTAGGGTATAAACCCCTAGGAGGGTGCCTCAACTAGCCCTGGAATGGAGCAGACCTGGATCTGCTGGGTGAGGTAATGGGGTGAGCAAATCTGTGTCTTGTGCTGCAGGAAAACCCACAAGACCCTCATGGAAAAACAGATTATGGGGTGATTTTATCTTAGTGGGTCCTTGCAGCACAAACCTCTCTGGGTAGCAGATTAAATCCTCTCTACAGGGGGGTTACCAGAGCCAGGACCCTATAAAGTTGGGATCAAACCCTTGGGGTTGATCCTGGGGAAACAGAGACGCAGGAGTCAGTTGGGGTCAGGTAAGGGGGAAGCAATCTCAGGGCTGGTTTATCCAATAGCTGCAGGGTGGAAGCTTCTCAGCAAAATATAGAGAGAGGCAGGAAGGCAGGAAGGCAGGAAGGCAGGCAGGAAGGCAGGCAGGCAGGAAGGCAGGCAGGCAGGAAGGCAGGCAGGCAGGAAGGCAGGCAGGCAGGAAGGCAGGCAGGCAGGAAGGCAGGCAGGCAGGAAGGCAGGCAGGCAGGAAGGCAGGCAGGCAGGAAGGCAGGCAGGCAGGAAGGCAGGCAGGCAGGAAGGCAGGCAGGCAGGAAGGCAGGCAGGCAGGAAGGCAGGCAGGCAGGAAGGCAGGCAGGCAGGAAGGCAGGCAGGCAGGAAGGCAGGCAGGCAGGAAGGCAGGCAGGCAGGAAGGCAGGCAGGCAGGAAGGCAGGCAGGCAGGAAGGCAGGCAGGCAGGAAGGCAGGCAGGCAGGAAGGCAGGCAGGCAGGAAGGCAGGCAGGCAGGAAGGCAGGCAGGCAGGAAGGCAGGCAGGCAGGAAGGCAGGAAGGAAGGGTCTATGGCTTAAAATACGTTCTAAATCCTGGAGTAATCCTTTGGGATGGGGTTCTGAGTTCCTCAGGAAGGTTTTCCATGTGGGAGTGGAGTTTCCAACCCATGAGAGACCTGAGTAGCAGCGTCGTCGTTTCTCTTCTCCATGGGCCGAGGCTTCTTCTCCAGCCTCATCTGGGGCTGAGAAACCCTCCTCTTTCCATAAAAAAATCCCATTCTCCCATGTTCTGACCTCACCATTGATGGAGAATCTAATCTTCCCAGCTAGAACATGTCTGAAACCCCACAAAGAAGGTTTGGGTTGCGGTGTGGGATGTGATGTATGGAAAGGAGCCCAAGAACTCATTTTGAGCTTTTGAGGAGGCATGTATTGTGCTAGTGGGTTCATGGGGGCTTGTGCCTCCACAAACGTGCACCCCAGACTTGCCCTGAGGCCAACATTATATGCTGTGGAATAATACATATTCAAGAGATCTCCTCATATGTCTATACCTATCCATGACCTATCTCCGCTTCTCATGCTGATTAAGTCTCCTCCTTCTTGAGTCTGCAGTTTCTCTTGGTGGTGGTCTTCTGAAGGTCAAGGCACCATCTTGTGATGAAGTAAACACTCTTCCTCAGGGTTGAGCTTTTCACATCAGTATTCTGTGCAGGCGCTGTAGCATCCTGCTGCTAGTCCAAACCACACAACTGGTTTGAGCTAGTTTCTGATATATGTTCCCTATAGAACAGGATGCGCCTGGTTCTTTATCTTTCTGGATGACCTCACACAATTACAGCTGTCAAGCTACGTAGGCTAATAAATCTACTTAAGGTTAATGCTTACCCATATCAGATGAACCCACCACATGGGAATCATCTGCAGCTTGGGTGGCTACCTCCAGGAACTCTTGGGTTGGGATCATTGTGTGGGCAGTGGGTGCTTTTGGGGGCTGGTGGCCTCCAAACCCACCTGGGCAACAGGTGAATCCTTGAGGGGACTCCTGAGGTACCTCCTTGTGGTGGCATGAAATAATGAAGAAGCAGAAAACACAGCTGCAGGTTTGGACAATATAGCTGAGGAATGCAGCTGGCTGGTGAGAGGAGTCAACTGTCATGGTAATGAGATAACGAAGAACAAATTAACTGCACTTGGAGGAATGTGGCATAAAGATAGAAGAAGGGGCATATACAGATGAACGCCAAATGACCACTAGTTCATATACATGTTGTACCAATGAAATAAGGACACCTGTGTGTAGAAAGGATATAAAAGGAGCGAGCTGAGCTTGATAAAGTGGAACTGCTTGCACATTAAACTTGAACTATGTCATTTCTGGCTGCCCTGACCATGACGTATGGTGACCCTGACGTGATACGTTTGAGGGCTGCAGGGCCATGTGCAACAGGGGCAGATCCCAGTGAAGCTGAGAGCAGTGGATTTCTGCCTGGTCTGGACCTGATTTAAGACACTTGCAAGGTGATAAGACACCCATAGAGGTGAGCTGCTGGGGAACTGCAACAGTGAAAATGGGACAGAATATAACAAAAGAGGAAAGCGCTGTTTTATCTGCTTGGAAAGTGCTACTGGCCCACAAAGGAGCAAAAACTACTGATTATGGGCTATTGTGGTGCAAAAAGCAAGGTTTTGAAGCTTTCACAGCTGTTGCATTTAGTGTGGGGGCTGCGGGTGGCCACGCTACGAGCCAGGGCCCCATAGGGAACAAGCCTAGCACAGAGGAGAAGGCTGTGTTAACGCTGACAGAGAGTCTCGTAAAGAAGCGTAACATTACCACCGACTCTCGTGCTCTGCACTGCTTGCTGCGGTGGATTTCTACTGCCACCCCAAATGGGAATGCAGTGAGGCTTTGGAATGCTGTGACAACTGGGGTCAAGCAGGCAGCACAACTACTATCTCAAAAGCCTCACAACCCCTTAAGAAAAAGGAAGCCCGACACTCTCTTAAAATCTTCAGCTGAGATTACATTTGGTCCAGGAGGGTGGACTTTGAGAAAGAACTAAAAAGTTGGTGATACAAATGTTTTACAAGGATTCGTGGTCATATATGAGCCGCAGAAAGAGGCGTGGTGACAGGCTGTGCCGTGTAACCTGGTGGAGGATCTCAGTTGGACAGTGAAAGAGAGCGGTGTGAGAGCTCCTTCCACCCAGAATTTTTGCGTACTATGGCCAAGATCTGTCTGCTAACTTGTCAGGATTTGAGAGCTGCATGTTGTCTTACCGCAACCCGAAAACTTGCTGTGAAAGCGGGTGCAACAGAGCGCGGAGTGAGCATCGAGACCTCCGCGAGACCCCCGTGGGCAGGTGCGCGCAGGGCTCGGGCAGACTGCAAGAGCCAGTGTGCAGACGCTGCAAGCAGCGGTGCCCGAAGAGCAGAAGAGTTGCTTGGCTAAAGCATGAGACTGTAAGTCTAAGAGCTGTAAATTCAGACCCCAGGTCAAACACTAAATCTTATCACAGACTCAAACTGTTGGAAAACTGCAAGGCTCTTTTAAGAGAGAGCTCAGCAAGTGAGCCAGAGGGTGCCGCAGTGTGGGCATCCTCCACAGCCTGAGTTCGGGCCGGGGCAGTGGCTGGCAGCTTCCCCCCCTTACCCCTCTCCTCCGCAATGAAAGGTGCCAGATCGCTGAGGATCCATCCCTTCCCTGCCACCATGATCCTGGTGGGATGGTCCTAGGAAAGGAACCAGCCAGTGAGTCTAGCCAGGAGCCACTGACCCATGGATGAGGCCACCATGTACCTCAGCATGGCCCTGAGGGAGGCAGAGCCACTCCATAGGAGGTGAAGGACCACCCAGATGTTCTCCCTTTGCACCCACAATGGTTGCTTCTCTGTGGTTTTCCCAGCTGGATATCCCATTGTGGATTCTATTTGAAGGGTGGGTGTCAGGAGGATGGAGCCAGTGATAGGACGAGGGGGAATGCTTGTAAGCTAGAACATAGAAGGTTCCACATCAGTATGAGAAGGAACTTCTTCACAGTAAGGGTGACAGAGCACTGGAACAGGCTGCCCAGGGAGGTTGTGGAGTCTCCTTCTCTGGAGATGTTTAAGACCCACCTGGATGTCTTCCTGTGTGACTTGGTCTAGGTGACCCTGCTGTGGCAGGGGGATTGGACTAGATGATCTTTTGAGGTCCCTTCCAATCCCTAATGATTCTATGATTCTATGATTCTTGGATGAAGGACTGAGCTCAAACCCAAGGCTGTGCCAACCTTATTGGGTAAAGGGGGTAGCTAATACATTCTCTCTTTCTGGGAACAGGTTGCCCAGGGAGATTGTGGCTGCTTAGTCTCTGGAAGTGTTGAAAGCCAGGTTAGATGGGGCTGTGGGCAACCTGATCTGGTGAGAGGTGTTGCTGCCCATGGCAGGTGGTTGTCACTGGGTGATCCCAGAGGTCCCTAAACCCAAACAATTCCATGATCCAATTATTGATTCCATGATCCTTTTGTCAGATTTTATAGACCCTCAGAAATGCTGACTTCCAATTTGCCTGAAATTCCCCAGCAGATTCCAGTGATTATGGAGGAGAGTGGGAAGAAAACCTCACAGTTTTCCCATTTTTTAGGGTATGGGGCCAAATCTTGTGCGCGTGCTGATCCCATGAGCTGAGACATACCCAGCACCTTTCAAGCAGCAGGACCTCAAGGTTCCAGATTGTTGCCCTCCCTGCAAATCACTCGACCCTGAGCAGGATCCATTTCCTATAACTAAGAGGACAACGACTCCAGGACATTATTAGGGTAACACGGTAACCTGTCTGGCAATGAGACACTGCTGCCTGTGGCTTTGCTCTCACCCGGTTCCCACACCACCCCTGATGCCTCTCTGTGTCGTACAGCACTGAGTGTCCCCGAAGCATCCTGCGAGATTTGCTCTCCGCTGCAGCTCCTGGCCCCACTTCACTCACGGGGAATCCAGTTTCCTTCCCCGTCTGTCTCGCAAGAGATGAACGTTTCCTGCACTTCCCTTATCTCCACCAGCTTGGCCATCCCATAATCGCTGGGATTTCCTGCCTGGAACAGCCTTCCCTACAAGGACTTATCTGCTTTTCCTCCTCCTCCTCCTCCTCCTCACTGGGAGCACAGGGTGAAGGAGGGGCTTCAGTCGGGCAGGAGCAGCCACATCTGGCATCTACAGGATCTATAGGGAATGAGGGATATATGGGATTGTCCTGTGAAATAAGGAGTCTATAGGGAATGAGGGATATAGACGTGGTTGTCCAATAGAATGAGGGTCTACAGGGCCTACAGGGAATATGGGATCTATAGAGAATGAAGAATCTATCAGTGGGTTGTCCTATGAAATGAGTGATCTATAGGGTCTATAGGGAATAAAACATCTATGGGGGAGGGTGTTCTATGGAATGTGGGATCTATAAGGACTGAGTGATCTATAGAGAAGTGACCTAGGGAATGAATGATCTATAGAGGAGTAACCTGTGGAATGACAGATGTATAGGGTCTAGAGGGAGTGAGAGACCTACAGGATCTGTAAGGAATAAGGGATCTATGGGGGAATGTCCTATGGAATGTGGGATCCATATGGACTCTAAGGAATAAGAGACCTATTTGGTCTGTTCTGAATAAGAGATCTATCAGGGGGCTGCCCTAGGGGATGAGGGAACTATAGGGTCTTTATGTAACATGGGACCTATAGACTCTATAGGTGATAAGGGGGTCAATAGGGAAGGGACCTATAGGAGATGAAGGTCTATAGGGGCCTTGGTGAGGGAGGCTTGAGCACAGGGTGGAGTTTGCTGAGCCATCACTGTTTTGTCCCAGTTTTGCCCAGGGTTTTTGAATGCCTGAGGTGGGAGTGGCTTGTGGGTCCAGCTGAATCCTTCTCCAGCCCCATCCCACAGATCATCCTCCACCTCCTCCAGCTTCAGCACATCTGTTTCTGGAAAAAATGCTGCCAAACAAATGCCTGTAGGGGTTTTTTTAAGGTCCAAGCTGTGAGAAGGAATAGAACCCTCCCAAGCAAAGGTTCTACTTGGGCTTATGGAAGTGATTACTGGGGTCAGTACCCACAGGCAGCTCCTTCACTGCCACACAGAGTGGGTGAACACAGGCTGTCCCTATCTCCACCCTGCTCGCTGTCCTCACCTTCATCCTTATCCCCATTCCTCTCCCCAGCTTTATCCTCATCCCCATCTCTGTTCCCATCCCCAGTCCTATAGCCATTCCCATTGACCTTCTTATCCACATTCCTATCCCTGTCCTCATCCTCTTCTCCAGCCCTATCCCTGACTCCATCCTCATCCCCATCCCTCTTCCCATGCCCAATACCTCCCATTGGCCTTTTGAACCCATCACTGCCCTCATTCTCTTCTCCATCTTACTCCATCCCCATATGTCCCCATCCTGGGATGGGGATGTCCTCATCTTCATCCTCATCCCCATCCCTGTCTCCAAATTTGTCCTTGTTCACATCCCTGTTCCCATACCCAGTCCTATAGCCATTCCCATAGGCCTTTTGATCCCATCCCTGTCCTTATCCTCCTTTCCATGCCTGACTCCATCCCCGTCTTTGTCCATGTCCTCATCTTCATTCCTGTCCTGTCCCCATTTTTATCCTCATTCCTGTCCCTGTTCCCATCCCCATTCCTATAGTCATTCCCATTTGCCTTCTTGACCCCATCCATGTCCTCATCCTCTTCTCCATTCCCATCCCTATATCTATCCCTATCCTAATCCACATCCCTGCCCCCATCCTCTCCTTGTCCCTCTCATCTCCAACCCCATCCTCATCCCTCCCAGCTGGTGCCATTTGCTCCCATACCAGTGGAATTCTGCTACCAAGGCCATGGCACAACTCCAGCTCTTTCAGCTGCTACTTTCTGAACCTACTGAGCCGATGAGGTGACAAACCCCATTATCTAACATCCTATAGACTGAGCAAAAAAGTCCTTCTCTATGGTAGAGTGTCCCCAGGCTGCTGGCTGAGGGAGCTGGGTCTCTAGCTTGGAGAAGAGGAGACTGAGGGATGACCACATTAATATCTATAAATATGTGAAGGGTGGGTATCAGGAGGATGGAGCCAGGCTCTTCTCAATGTCATCTAGTGATAGGACGAGGGGCAATGGGTGTGAGCTGGAACGTAGGAGGTTCCACATGAGAAGAAACTTCTTTCCAGTGAGGGTGACAGAGCACTGGAACAGGCTGCCCAGGGGAGTTGTGGAGTCTCCTTCACTGGAGACGTTTAAGACCCACCTGGAGGTGTTCCTGTGCAACTTGGTCTAGGTGATCCCGCTATGGCAGGGGGATTGGACTAGATGATCTTTTGAGGTCCCTTCCAATCCCTAATGATTCTATGATTCTTCCTATCCTTCCTTCCCAGGTGCCACCAAATGCCGTCATTCCCAATGGGAAGAACATCCCAGCTGGCTTCAAACTTCAAAGAAAAGTAATTTTCCCCTCTTTTATTTTTGGCACTGGTCACTCCTGGAAGACTGCGGCCAGCAGCCAGCTGGCCTGGGCCCCATTAGAAAACCTAATGGTTTTCTGTGGCCAGGCAAAGCAAGTCTCTGCAAGGTCCTGCTGAGCAGGAACAGTGTTCGGGTGCAGCCCCACATCCAGACCAGCTCATCCCTCATTCCTGCAGCCACTTTCATAGAATCATAGAATCACTACGGATTGGAAGGGACCTCGAAAGATCATCTACTCCAACCCGCCTGCAACAGCAGGATCACCTAAACCAAGTCCTTTCCAGGAAGGAGGCAACAAAAAATCCCCCGTCGCCTTCAATAGGGCACCCGGGATTGTGAAACTGAGGCGGCCATGGACGTATCCCTGATTGATTTCTGTGGGCTGTGGGGTGACACTTCTCTCCCTGTTATCTGGCATTCCCCAGCCACGGGGACGCTTTGGGACAGGACACTGAACAGCTGGCCCCAAGCCCAGGGAAGTGGGAACTGCTCCAGGAGGATGGAAATTATGGAATCGCTTTGCTGGGCAAGGCAGAACTTCCCAGTTTGGATTCCCAGTTTGTCTGGAATTTTATTTATATATATTTTTGGGGGGTGTCTTTTGATTCCACTCCAATGCAAATCCAGGGACATCCCCCCCCATCTCCCTCTCCACTCCCCGCAGCCAAACCGTATTGCATGTGGATCAAGAATTCTTTCCCGGTCCGAAGGGGAGCGGCCGGGGCCCCCTCGCCCACGCCCCGACCCCACTGGCTGCGGGCCCGGCTCCGGAGGCGGGACTGGACGGGGCAGGGGGGAGCAAAGGGGGATCTTGGGGGGAAGCGGGACACCAAGAAGTGTCTCCCCTTCTCCATCCCCCTCCTTCGGTAGCCACAGTGCTCCCCTCGGGGGGGCGATGGAGCCCGAAAATGGGGTCGTCCCCGCACCATCCCCACCCCAAGATGCCACCGCAGTACGGGGGCGGAGAGGAGAGAGACCGGGGCGTGGAAGGGGGAGCCCGGGGTGGATTTTTGGGGTAAGAAGCGATTGGTCGGGGCTGGGGTTGGGGGATCCAATGACGGGTTGGTCCCGCCTCCCTC
>VXBP01009535.1:0-35919 GCA_013400115.1 Rhinopomastus cyanomelas | reverse complement strand
TGAGGGTTGGGGGTTTGGGGCAGTCCTGTGGCTTCTCTGATCATCTTCAGGTCCCTGCTCGGAATGTGGGAGATATGGGATGTTGGGGGAAGGCTGCTACGGGGATGGATTCCCCCCAGAAAACCTACAACTAAATGCCTCTCATTCCCTGTTGATTCCAGGAGCTGAATTCGTGCAGATCCTGGAGGTGACCTTCTACCCTGGACAGGAGACAGTTCGTGTGACTCAGACAGCTGAGGGACTGGGGCCAGACAATTACTTGCGCCTCAAGACAGACATTGAGGGTGAGGTGCCTGTCCTCCCGACCAATGTCAGCGTGCACATCACACCCTACAAGGAGCTCTACCACTACTCCAGCTCAGGTGAGAGCTTCAACTCGGCCCCAGCTGGGGGAAACTCTTGCTGGAGAAACTGAATGAACTCTAACCAGGGCAGTGTAGTCTGGCTTCTGGGCAAGAACAACCCCAGAGACCAGTGTTGGCTGGGGACTGACCTGTTGGAGAGCAGCACAGGAGAAAGGAACCTGGGGGTCCTGGTGGCCAGCAGGATGGCCAGGAGCCAGCAATGGGCCATTGTGGCCAAGAAGGCAAATGGAATCCTGGGGTAGATCAGAAGTGGGGTGGTTAGCAGATCAAGAGAGTTTCCCCTCCCCCTGTACTCTGCCCTGGTGAGGCCACATCTAGAATATTGTGTCTAGTTCTGGGCCTCTCTGATCCAGAATAACAGAACTGCTGGAGAGTCCAGCACAGAGCCACAAAGATGATGGAGGGCACAGAGCATCCCCCTGATGAGGAAAGGCTGAGGGAGATGGGTCTCTTGAGCTTGGAATAAAGGAGACTGAGGGGTGACCCCAAGAATGTTGATAAATATGGAAAGGGCGGGTGTCAGGAGGAAGGACCCAGGCTCTGCTCAGTGGCATCCTCAGTGATAGGACAAGGGGCAACAGAGGAGGTTCCACATCAATGTGAGATGGAACTTCTTCCCAATGAGGTGACGGAGCACTGGAAGGGGCTGCCCAGGGGGGCTGTGGAGTCTCCCTCTCTGGAGACGTTTAAAACCTGCCTGGCCATGTTCCTGTGTGACTTGATGTAGGGGATCCTGCTGTAGCAGGG
This sequence comes from Rhinopomastus cyanomelas, assembly GCA_013400115.1. Classification (NCBI taxonomy): domain Eukaryota; kingdom Metazoa; phylum Chordata; class Aves; order Bucerotiformes; family Rhinopomastidae; genus Rhinopomastus; species Rhinopomastus cyanomelas. Next base: position 34,807 of record VXBP01009535.1, on the reverse strand, counting down.
GGATTGGACTGGATGATCTTTCAAGGTCAGTTCCAATCCCTAATGTTCTGTGAATCTGTGTGTGGGGTCAGGCTGGGAGAGTTGAGAAGGGGGGTCAGCTGGAGAAGAGAAGCTCTAAGAGATCTTAGTGGGACTTTTCAAAGCTTAAAGGGGCTGATGAGAAAGGTAGGGACAGAGGTTTCAGCAGAGGCTGCTGTGCCAGTAAAAGGGGTGATGGTTAAACTGGAGGAAGCAGAGCCAAGAGAGAGAGAAGGGAGAAATTGTTACTGCTGAGGGTGGGGAGACTCTGGGAGAAGTTGCCCAGAGAGGCGGGAGAAGACCCATCCGTGGAACCATCCCAGATCAGGTTGGACCCTGGGGCTCTGAGCAACCTGCTCTGGTTGGGAATGCTCTAGATGAGCTCTGAGGTCCTTCCAACTCACCCCAGTCTGTGACCCTGTTCAAACCCCGATCCCCACTCCAATCCCCCCATCCCAAAGACACTGATGCCAAAACCCATCCCTTGTTGGGGGCGGTGTTTGGGTTGTTTGTTCTACAGCCGCCACTTCCTCTGGGCACCACAAGTACACAGTGGTTGCGGGGACCACCAACCATACTCTGTCCTACCGCCTGCACCAGAACATCTCCTTCTCCGGGTGCCTCTATGCCCGCCCCCCGACACAGCAGCGCCTCAGCGTGCCTCGCGCCTTCACCCTCTACGACAGCCACGAGAACGTCCTGCGCTACGCACTGGCTGCTCATGTTGGCGTCGCACAAGGTGAGCGTTGGCATTCACCATGGGCTGCCTATGCCCAGGGTGCCTATTATGGGCTGCCCTTCACAGCGTGCCCAGCCCGGAGTGCCTTTCCCAGGGCACCCATTAGAGAGTGCCTATCGCAGGGTGCCCTTCCCAGAGTGTTGATCACAGTGTGCCCATGCCCAGTGTCGCCATCACAGGGTGCCCATTGTAGGGTGCTCATGTCCAGTGTTCCCAATAAAATGTGCCCATTGCAGGATGCCTATGACCAGAGTGCCCACATCAGGGTGTTCATGCCCAGGGTGCTTTTCCCAGGGTGCCCATGCCGAGGATGCCCACACCCGGGTGCTCATGCTCAGTGTCCCCAGCACAGGGTGCCCACTGAAGATTGCTCTTCCCAGGGTGTCCATGCCCAGGGTACTTATGCTGAGGGTGCCCATCACAGAGTGTCCATTGCAGGGCACTCTTCCCAGAGCATCAATCACAGGATGCCCATGCCCAGTATCCCCCATTGCAGGTTTCCCATGCCCTATTTCAGGGTGCCCATCGCAGGATGCCTATTGCACAGTGCTCACTCCAGGATGCCCATCACATGGTGCCTGTTGCAGAATGCCCATGCCTAGAGTGCCCATCATGGTGTGCCCTCACCAGAGTGCCCAATGCAGGGTGCATACTGCAGAGTGCCTATGCCTAGGGTGCTCTTCCTGGGGTCCCCATCACAGGATGCTCTTCCCAGGGCGCCCACTGCAGGGTGTCCGTGCCCTGGGTGCCCATGCCCAGCCCTTACGGGGTGCTGCTGGCTGTTGTCCGATCTCAAAGCTGCATGCTGCTCCCTCTGCCCCTAAACTGCCCAAACAACACTGGTTCATTGGTGTAGGGCAGCACATCAGTGATGCCCATATGGGCTTGAACTGGGAACAGCCATTCCCTGCATCCCCCAGCCCATTTCCCCCACCCTAACCCCCACTCACCACACTCTCTTTCCCTGCAGAGGATGCTGAGACCCTGCAGGTGAACCCATGCCATGCTGGCACCCATGGGTGCGAGGCACCAGCACGCTGTCAGCCGAGCACCGGCATCCACTACACCTGTGAGTGCCCAGATGGCTACCGTGGAGATGGCCGGGGTTGCCGAGGTGAGTTGGGGGGTCACTGGTGCTCCCCTTCTCCCACCATGGTTCCCAACATCTGTTTGGGAAGTGCTTTGCCCGAGGGAATGGGGGAGTGATGGGGGAAACTGGGGAAGAGCTGGAGCATCATGGGGATGAAGCGGCTGCTGTGTGATGGACAGCTCGGGGTCAGGAGCCATAATCCCCTGGCAAAAGAATGTTCCCAGTGCACCCAGTGTGTCTCACAGGGCATTTACTGGTGTGAGTGCTACAGAGGGGACTGCAAGTGCCAACCCCCCAGCTAGGGGTCATCCCAACCAATCCAATGACCCCTGTGACCTCTGTATGGACAGGAGACACTGGTGTGCCATTCCCTGCATCCCTCAGCCCATTTTCCCCACCCAATTCCCCTCTCACCCCACTCTTTCCCCACAGAGGAAGCTGAGACCCCACAGGTGAACCCGTGCCATGCTGGCACCCATGGATGCGAAGCACCAGCACGCTGCCAGCCGGGCACTGGCACCCACTACACCTGTGAGTGCCCAGGTGGCTACCATGGAGATGGCCGGGGCTGTCAAGGTGAGCTGGGGGGTCACTGGTGCTCCCCTTCTCCCACTACGGTTCCCAGCATCTGTTTGGGAAGTGCTTTGCCCTGAGGGAATGGGAGAAACTGGGGAAAAGCTGCAGGAGCATTGTGGGGATGAAGCAGCTGGTGTGCAATGGGCACCTCAGGGTCAGGAGCCATGAACCACCCCCTGAAAAGAGGTGTGCCCAGTGTGTCCCACAGGGCACTTACTGGTGTGACCGCCACAGCAGGGACTGTAAGTTCCAACCCCCCAGCTTGGGGTCATCCCAACTACCCCATGACCTCTGTGACCACTGTGTAGATGGGAGACACCCCCGTGACCCACAGGACTGGGGCACCCACTGCTCCAGTGTGGGGGTACAAGAGGGTCATCACCCTGTGGCCACTGGGATGCCCTGTCGTGGCTGATCTCAGTCTCCCTCACACACAGACGTGGATGAATGCACGCAAAACCCCTGTCACCCTGCTGCCCGCTGCCACAACACTCCAGGCTCCTTCTTCTGCCAGTGCCAGCCTGACTATGAGGGTGATGGCTTCCAGTGCACCCAGGGTAAGGCTGCCCAGCTCACCACATCCTGACTCTGGGGCTCTGACCCCACTGCCTACCCAATCCTCTTCCTACCCCTGCTTCAGCTTCCTCAATAGCAGAAGGGAAGTCGCAGTGGGGTGCAGGGTGCTGCCGAATGGGTGTTTGGTCATCTCTGGGGGCTCCTGGGGCTTTAGGGCACCCTGGCCCATGGGATTATGGTGGCAGTGGTCATTGGGGCACCCTCCTGTGATGGAGGGGATGGCCGTGGGGTGCTGAGAGGGTTGCAGAGGGGCACCTCTACCACCCCCTGGCCCAAGCAATGCTATCAGGGCATCACCCAGCCCTGGGTGCCAGACAGGTCCAGGAGGTCTGTGTGGCACCCCCTGACCCTGGGGATGGGGTTGTACTGCCAGCAGAGTCCATCCAGCAGCTGACCCCATGTGAACATGAGCGGCTGTACCCACGGGCAGTCCCTCCGGGACCCTCACCCGTGGGCAACGGGCACATCCCCCAGTGCGATGACAAGGGCTGGTACCAGCCCCTGCAGTGCCACAGCAGCACTGGGTACTGCTGGTGTGTGGATCCCTCGGGGCAGGAAATCGCTGGCACACGGACGGCCCCAGGCCACACACCACCCCGCTGCGGGAGCCCAGGTCAGTGCCACCTCACAGCGCCCAGGGGACTGAAGGGAGGTGGGGTCAAGGCTTTTGGTGTCTCATTGGCATAATCAGGTGCCCAGGAGGTGCCCTGCTGCCTGTATGGGTTGTGCTGGGTGGCAGAGTGGATGGAGAAGGTGCTGGGGCAGGCAGAGCTCTGCCCACCCAGTAGGGTTGCAGCTCCTTTAGCCCCAGCTGCCAGCAGAGTGGGGTCAGTGGGGTGGTGGGGAGTGGAGAGGACCCCTTGTCCAAGCACCCAGCTGGGGGCTTGCTGCCATGGCCGGAGTGCAGTGATGCTACCAGGGCATCACCTAGCACCTCCAGCCCTGGGTACCAGGCAGGTCCAGGGGATCTGCGTGGCACCCCCTGACCCTGGGGATGGGATTGTGCTACCAGCAGAGTCCATCCAGCAGCTGACCCCATGTGAACACGAGCGGCTGTATCCACGGGCAGTGCCTCCAGGACCCTCACTTGTGAGTGACGGACACATCCCCCAGTGCGACGCCGAGGGCCAGTACCAGCCCTTGCAGTGCCACAGAAGCACTGGGTACTGCTGGTGTGTGGATCCTGCAGGGCAGGAGATCGCTGGCACGCGGACGGCCCCGGGCCACGCGCCGCCCCGCTGCGGGAGCCCAGGTCAGTGCCAACCCCATAGTCCCCAACCCCATGGGTAGCACCCAGTGAGGATTGAGTTACCCAGGGCTTCGTGCAAAGCCCCTGGAGTGCCCCACAGAAGGGAGTGACTGACCCCATCCCTGTTCCAGAGCCCACGGAGCGGCCGCCCACCATGTGCGAACGCTGGCGGCAGAGCCTGCTGGAGCACTATGGCGGCAGCCCCCGCAGTGACCAGTACGTGCCCCAGTGCGACGCCACTGGCCACTTCACACCGCTCCAGTGCCACGGTGACAGCGGCTACTGCTGGTGCGTGGACGAGAGCGGCAGGGAGATCCAGGGCACGCGCTCGGAGCCTGGCATCACCCCACCCTGTAAGAGCTGGGCACCTCAAAAGTGACCAACACCCCCCATCCCAGCACAGTGCGGGTCCTGCTTGGGCGGGCAGCTCCCACCCAAGCCATCGCTGTCCCCCGTTGAATGTCCTAGGTCTTCCCAGTGTGGCACCGCCTAGAGTCCATCCCTCGCCACGACCTGACGTGTCCCCCCCAGCCACGGGGACCTTCCTGCTCTACGCTCAAGGCCAGCAGATCGGTTACCTCCCGCTCAACGGCACGAGGCTGCAGAAGGAGGCAGCCAAGACCTTGCTGTCCCTCCATGTAGAGTATCTCCAGCGGCAGGGTGCATCAGAGGGGACTTGGGGAGGGGTTGATGTGGTTTGCAGCTCACTGAACAAACCTTGCTTGAGCTGAGGGATGCAGTAAGGGGTGACCTGGAAGTGCTGGGTTGGAGGTTGGACTTGGTGGTCTTCAATGACTTTAATAGAATCATTAAGGTTCATCCAGTTCAGCCATCAAACCAACCCCACCCTCACCATTACACCCTGCCCCCAGGGCCACATTGATTGGGTTTTTTAACCCCTCCAGGGATGGTAACCCCCCCGCTCCGTGGGCAGCCTGTTCCAACCCCTGACCATTCTGTCAGGGAAGAGAGTTTTCCTGATGTCCAACCTAACCCTCCCCCGACACAGTTCCCTCTTGTCCTATCACTTGTTCCTTGTGAGAAGAGACCAACCCCCACCTCTCTCCAGGCTCTTGTCAGGCAGTTGTAGGCAGCGTGTCTCTCCTCAACCTCCTTATCTCCAGGTTAGGTTTTCTTTTCCAACCAAGAGGGGTTCAGGCTGGATGTTGGGAAGAATTTCTTCACCCAAAGGGTTATCAAACCTTGGAACAAGCTTCTCAGAGCAGGGATGGAGTCTCCTTCCATGGAAAGATTTAACCAACCTGTAGGACCTAGTGCTGAGGGAGATGATTTAGTGTTGACCTGGCAGTGCTGGGTTGAAGGTTGGACTTGGTGGTCCTAAAGTTCTCTTCCAACCAGAGACATTCTATGATTCTGAGGTGGGTCTGGGGTCACCTCTTGAAGGGGATGTTGATTTGTGGTGGTGCCAGTTGCATTGGTGCTGAGATGGGAATGTTCTCACTTCTTTCTTACCTTAAGAGGAAAGGCTGAAAGAGCTGTGACTCTTTAGTTTGAAGAGGAGGAGGCTGAGAGGAGACCTCATCACTTTCTACAACTACCTGAAAAGATGTTGTAGAGAGGTTGGTGCTGGTCTCTTCTCACAAGCAATCAGTGATAGAACAAGAGGGCATAGTTCAAGTTACAACAGGGTAGGTTTAGACTAGATATTAGGAAGAATTTTTCACAGAGAGGGTGGTCAGACACTGGAATGGGCTGCACAAGGAGGCGATTGAGTCGCCATCCCTGGATGTGTTTAAAGATCATTTGGATGAGGTGTTGAGGGATCTGGTTTAGGGGGGAACTTGTAAGGTAGGGTAGATGATATGACTCGATGATCTCAGGGGTCTTTTCCAGACAGAGTGATTCTGTGATTCTCCAGCTGTTCCTCAGTAGCAGTGAGAGGGGGCTGTGAAGGAACGTGGGTGCCCACAGAGCTCCAGAGGCCCTGGGCCTCTTCACTTCCTTGGATTCCTCTTGGAGTATGGCCACACGTGCATCTCCAGCCTGGGAGAGGAACACTGGAAACTGAGCCATGACCCTCCCCATACCCCAGGGAACAGAAAGAGTCTGCTAAGTGTTCCCTTCCCCATCCCAAAGGTCATTCCTGGGCTGCCCTCACTGCTGGAGTAGCCTCTGCTAGAGTCATAGAGTCTCAAACACAACATCTGCATGTGGATGTGTTCCTGCAAGCAGCTGGTCTTGAAACTCATGCTGCAGGACTCAGCCAGGGATGTGCAGCATCCCCCACTGCTGCCTGTCATGGAGTGCCCTGGTCAGATGAGGCTGCTCGTGGAGTCTCCTGGCTGTGGCCCAGGCAGGATTTCATCCTGCTTTTCTTTCTCCCAACCCTGGCAGGGCTCCATCGTGGTGGGAATTGACTATGACTGCCGGGAGAAGACCATCTACTGGACCGATGTGGCTGGCCGGACTATAAACCGGGCGAGTCTGGAGCCAGGGGCTGAGCCAGAGACCATCATCCCCTCAGGTGGGCTCCCATCAGCAGGGACACCCAAAGCCACAGCAGCCTGTTTCCATCACAGCTCTAGGACTCTGTGGTCCATCACCCCTTGGCTGTGGGGTCAGGGCACTGTGACAGGTTCAGCAGCAGTGCTGAGCATGTCCATCCCTCTGTCAGGACTCATCAGCCCTGAGGGACTCACAGTGGACCACCTACGCCGAGCCATCTTCTGGACTGACAGCGGGCTGGATAAGATTGAGAGAGCCCGGCTGGATGGCTCTGAGCGACAGGTGCTCTTCGACACGGAGCTCGTCAACCCCCGAGCCATCACGGTGGATCCTGTCCAAGGGTGAGCACCAGTGACTCCTGAGCAGTTAGCAGTCAGAGATTTGTGAGTTGGACATGGGAGGTAGTCCTGGGGCTTCATCCCGACATAGGGAGCAGCTCTCATCCATTACACCTGTGGTAGGAGGGTCTGGCTGCCATCCTGAGCTCCTCTTTAACTTTAATAGCTGAAGTTTTGGCTGGACTTGCTGCACTGGTGTCAGGCTGTGGATTAGTTTTCAAAGCTTGGAGACACAGGCTGGGCCTCCTACGGGGTTTTGAGATACAAGATCTTGCTGCTGAGGAGGAGGCTGAGGGCAGACGTTATTGTCTACAGCTGTCTGACAGGAGGATTTGGAGAAGTGCGGGTTGGTCTCTTCTCTCAAGGAACAAGAGATAGGACAAGAGGAAATGGCCTCAAGTTGCCCCAGGGAAAGGTTAGGTTGTCCCTGAAAAGAAACTTCTTCCTGGAAAGGGAAGACCCCTCAGGTCTTTGAACAGACTGCTAAGGGAGGCGGTTGAATTGCCGTCCTTGTTGTGTTTCACAGTTGTTGATAACTGGAGCTCAGAGACAGGTTTCAGTGGTGGCCTTGGAACAGTTGGGTTCAGGATTGGACATCTTGAAGACCTTTTCCAGCTTCAGTGATTCTGTGGTTCTACGGTTCTACACTCCCCCATCTCACCTTCATGTAGGACCTACACAGGAGATGGATCATGACCCTGTCCAACATCGCTTGGGTTTTCTTTTGGGGGTTTTGCTCCTCATTGCTCATTGGTTCATGGTTGTCTTTTGATGTCTCTGCCATCCAGCGAGAGCTGGACTGGCTGTAGAGTTGGGCAGGGAGAAATTGAATGAACTCTAACCAGGGCAGTGTAGTGTTCTGACATATGGGCAAGAACAACCCCAGGTACCAGTATAGGTTGGGGACTGACCTGTCCAGCAGGATGGCCAGGAACCAGCAATGGGCCCTTGTGGCCAACAAGACCAACGGCATCCTGGAGTGGATCAGAATGGGGGTGGTTAGTAGATCGAGAGAGGTCCTCCTCCTCTACTATGCCCTGGTGAGACCACATCTGGAATCTTGCATCCAGTTTGGGCCCCTCCATTCCAGAAGGACACAGAACTGCTTCAGAGTCCAGTGCAGAGCCACAATGATGATGGAGAGAGTGGAGCGTCTCCCTGGTGAGGAAAGGCTGAGGGAGCTGGGTCTCTTGAGCTTGGAAAAAGAAGACTGAGGGGTGACCCCCATTAATGTTGATAAATATGGAAAGGGCAGGTGTCAGGAGGATGGAGCCAGGCTCTGCTCAGTGGCATCCAATGGTAGGACAAGGGACAGCGGGTGTGATCTGGAACAGAGAAGGTTCCACATCAATCTGAGAAGCAACTTCTTCATGGTGAGGATGACAGAGCACTGGAAGGGGCTGTCCGGAGACTGTGGAATCTCCTTCTCTGGAGACATTTAAAACCCACCTGGCCATGTTCCTGTGTGACTGGATGTAGGGGATCCTGCTGTGGCAGGGGGATTGAACTGAATGAACTTTCAAGATCCCTTCCAACCCCTGACAGTCTGTGATTCTGTGGTTCTTTCCCCAGCAACCTGTACTGGACAGACTGGAATCGTGAAGCACCCAAAATCGAAACGTCCACTGTCAATGGAGCCAACCGGAGAGTCCTGGTAAATCGGGACATTGGGTTGCCCAACGGCCTGACCTTTGACCCCTTCTCCAAGCTGCTCTGTTGGGCAGATGCAGGTGACTTCACTGAGGATGGATCAGAGTGGGGAAACCCATCTGTTTATGGCTTTAGCTGGGGGGCTTCGTGTCCTCTTCTGCCATCCTGTCCCAAAGGACTTGGTATCTTGTAGTTGGGGGTCTTGGTTGAGATGCTTCTTCATCCTCAACATGGTGAGTGGGTGGGTTGGTTGGTTGGTGGGTGGGTTGGCAGGTAGGTTAGTTGGTGGGTGGTTGGTTGGTTGGTTGATGGGTGGATGGGTGGGTTATTTGGTTGTTTGGTGGGTCAGTTGGTTGATTGGGCATTTTTGCATCCTGGTGACTGTCTTGTGTTCGAAAAGGAACAAAGCACCTGGAGTGCACCTACCCCGATGGCACAGGCCGACGCGTCATCCAGAACAACCTCAACTACCCCTTCAGCGTCATCAGCTATGCCAACCACTTCTACCACACTGACTGGAGACGGTAAGGAAAGCAAAGCCCCTGCCTCAGATCAACTTCTCCCCAGGGGAGAGACAAAAGGAGGCAAAAACATCATCGTGAGCCCTGGCACCTCATCCGAACTTTCTCTGGGGTCTCCTTCAGAAGCAATTTTGGTACAAATTGCTTGTTTAGAAACTACCCCAGCTTTCCATGAGGGATGGAGAGAGTGGTTGAAGTTATAAAATTAAACTTAATTAAGATTCAGAGACCTGAGTCAAGGCAAAGCTTTTGTCCTCAGTTGTTCCCTCTCCCCCTGCCATCACCCCAAGGCTCCAGGAACTGGCCTCTGCTTCTGCTCCAGCTGGAATCTCTCAAAACTGGGGCCATATCTCAGCAGATTAGCACAAACACTTCAGTGCCGCCTGTGCTCAGAGGAGCCTCTCCAGGAGCTGATCTCTCCTTGGAAGGTTCTCTCTTGACTCTGCATCACCACAGAGAAATGCACTGAGTGAGCCCCATGTAGGTTTAATGAGGTAAATTTCTTTCTACTCACTCTGCAGGTGCCCAGACTGATTTTGTCCGTTCTTAGATGGGGGGGAAGGAGGTAAAAGAACCCCCTTAGTTTCATAGATGAGTGAAATCCTCCTCATTTTATCACCAGGGACGGTGTGATAGCGATCGATAAAGAAACAGGCTCCTTCACTGATGAGTATCTTCCAGAGCAGAGATCGCATCTGTATGGAATCACCGCCGTGTATCCTTACTGCCCTGGAGGTAAAATCTCCCAACCCCTAAAAACCCCACCTTGCCCCGTTGTCCAACTGCTGCTACACCCTCAAGAGTCTCCATTTGTCTCCACAGCGAGGAAATAAGAGCTGCTATTCCATGAAACAATGTTTTTTGCACCCAAAAGAACTTCAGACCCAGAGGAACTGTCAGTCGAGGCAAACGAGGCGATGCCTTCCCTGCTGAGTGATACCTCAAGTCTTTACTACTGTATTTTTTTAAAAAGAAGTGGAAAATATGGATATACTACCAAAATAAATCACCTATCCTGTGAATTCAAGGCTGTTCCTCTTGCTCACTTATGTAAGCAAGTTGAAAATGACCCTTTCTCACCCAAACCCTCGATTACAAGGTAGCGAATTCATTTTGATTAGTTTTGACCATCTACCAGGTCAAAACCCCCCTCAAAATCAGCACCACTAGGGAAGCTCTGGCTGCAGTATCTTACACAGAACTTTAGGGATTGGAAGGGACCTCAAAACAGCATCCAGTCCAGTCCCCTTGCCACTAGATCCCCTACATCCAGGCAGGTTTTAAATGTCTCCAGAGAAGGAGACTCCACAACCTCCCTGGGCAGCCCTTTCCAGTGCTCTGTCACCCTCACTGGGAAGATGTTCCTTCTCATATTGATGTGGAACCTCCTCTGTTCCAGCTCACACCTGTCGCCCCTTGTCCTATCATTAGGTGACACTGAGAAGCCAGAAGATTCTCACTGATCTCTTACCTGTCTTTTCCACCTGTTTGGTCACAGTGACACCCCAGGCACTGCCAGCATAGGGTGAGTCAGCTCACAGAGCATCCCCATGCCCATTAGCTCCTTAGAACCACCAAAAATAGTCACATTTAATGCTTTTACTGGGTTGAAGTCATTCTTGAGCCCTGAGGAGTTGTGTGAGCTCCAGAGGGCCGTTCTGTTTCCCCCCACTGCCTTGATGCATGTCTTTTAGTATTTATATTACAGAAGGGTATGCCAGAGTGATCAGGTCATGTCTGTTCCTTCTTCCTCTCCAGTACCTGTTCAGAAACACCATTTACCTTGTTAACCCTTCACTTCTGGACCTTGAAAGATCATCTAGTCCAATCCCCCTGCCACAGCAGGATCACCTAGACCCAAGTCACACAGGAACATGGCCAGGTGGGTTTTAGACGTCTCCAGAGGAGACTCCACAACCCTCTGGGCAGCCCCTTCTATCTACTAACTACTCTGCTTCTGATCCACCCCAGCATGCCACTGGCCTTTCTGGCCACAAGGGCCCATTGCTGGTTCCTGGCCATCCTGCTGGCCATCAGGACCCCCAGGTCCCTTTCTGCTACACTGCTCTCCAACAGGTCAGTCATCCCCCTATCCTAGTCTCTGGGGATGTTCTTGCCAGACTCTACACTGCCCTAGTTAGAGTTCATTCAGTGTCTCTCCATGATGCGACCCTCCCTTCTCCAAACAAAGCCAAAAACAGAATGAAAAAAAAAATGAATCAGAGCTGGTAATCACCAGTTAATCAGAACAATCTGTCTGTTTTTCCCCAGCTTTTGTTTATTTCAAGAAAAACAAACCAACAACACCAGGAAAGAAAAAGAGCTAATTCATTTAGAAGTCAGAATTCCATTTCCTGTTTGCTTTCCAAACAGTAAAATGACCCCATTTCAAGCTGCATGCTGGAGGTGGAGGTGGTTCCTAATGGTACTAAGGGGATTTAAAAGCTTCCATCTGCTCATCTGCCCACTTTGCCTAGTCTGTGGTCGGTCTTGGGATCGGCGATGATCGCCTGAACCGCTACGATGGCTTCGTTGATTTTTGTCTGCAGCTCCCGCAGCTCCTCTATGTGCAGCAGGCGGAGAATCTGGGCAGCTTCGTTGACAACAGCATCTGGGGAGGGGCAGAGAGAGAGAAGATCTTTTATCGTCTGACAGGAAGGATTCAAAAGCTTAATCTGAGATAAGGCTGCAGCTTTGATTGTGGGGTTTGTACTCAGGAGAGGAAACAACTTTCCCTGCAGCTAGAGAGGGAAAGTTACAGCCCTGGCAGAATCCCACAGCCAAGGCACAGAATCATTAAGGCTGGAAAGGATCTCTAAGATCATCCAGTCCAACCTTCAACCCAACACTGCAGCCAACCCAACCCAGCAGCTGTGGACATTCCTGCTGAGGGATGGGAGAGAGAGCAGGCAGGGACACAGCCCTCAGTCCTCACTACTGAGTAAAGGACCTGAACAGATGGGGGATGTGGAAGATCCTCACAGGAACCCTGAGGTGGAAAACTGGTCCCACAGGAACATTGCTGTGATCTCTGGCCAGGGAATGGTGTGGGACACCCTGGGTTGTGGACACAAGCTCACAGAATCTTTAAGGTTGGAAAGGATCTCTAACATCATCAAGTCCAACCTTCAGCCCAATACCTCCAGGACCACCAGACTATGTCCCACAGTGCCACATCCACTGCCTCCAGGGATGAAGACTCAAGCACCTCCTTGTGCAGCCTGTTCCAAGGTTCAGCTGCTCTTTAACTACAGAAACTTAATTTCCAAGCTGAACTTCCCCTGGAGCAACCTGTGGCCGTTTCCTCTGCTCCTGCCAGCAGTTCTTTGTGAGAAGAGGCCAACATCAGCCTCCCTACAGCCCCCTTTCTGGGAGCTGTAATGAGCATTAAAGTCTCCTCTCAGCCTGTTCTTCTTCAGGCTAAACAATCCCAACTCACAGAGTGATTGAGGCTGGAAAAGCCCTCTGAGCTAATCCAGCCCACCCCAGGACCTAATATCACCACATCAGCCAGACCAGAACACTAAGTGCCACAGCCAGTCTGTCCTTCAACATTTCCAGGGATGGGGACTCCACCACTACCCTGGGTAGTCCAGTCCAGGCTCTGATCACCCTTTTGGTGATGAAGGGCTTTCTAACAACCAATGTAACCTTCCCCCGGCAGCTTCAGGCCCTGCCCTCTCGTCCTAGCACTGGTTGCCTGGGAGAAGTGCCTGACCCCCACCTGACTACAGCTTCCCTTCAGAGAGTTGGAGAGAGGGAGAAGGTCTCCACTGAGTGTCCTTCAGCCTCTCCCATCAGACCTGTTCTCCAGCCCCTTCATGTGTTGCCCTTCTCTGTCCTCACTCCAACACCTCAATCTCCTTCCCATACTGCAGTTCCCCAAACTGGACCCAGTATTCGAGTGTCATCAGTGAGCAGTATAATGCATCACCACCTCCTCACTCCTGGTGAAGCCCTTCAAGTGTTTACCTGGCAAAACCACCAGCTGTTCCCCCCCTCTGCTGGCTGCAGCAAGATTCGCAAGAGAACAGCAGCAAGCTGAGCTGCCATCACCAACCCTTACTGAACCATGACTTTGAAACAATATATTTACCCACTAAGCCTCATCCTTCTCTGACCCACAGCCAAAACACTCGGGGAATGCTCATAAATAAAGAGATGGGAGGGAGCAATTCTTTCCAGCACCGAGTTTTTTTTTTAACTGTATGTTACTCAGCCTCTGATCTGAGGAGAAAACATCAGGACTGCAGAGGAACACGAAGGGCAGCGCTTACCTCCCGTGTCGAACCCAAGAATGTGCTTTTCTAAAGCAACAGGCAATCCCTGTAAGAAAGAGAATAGAGCATGTTGTGATGTGTTTAAAAACACACTTTTGTGGGGAAAATAGAAACCAAGTAGGGGAGAGGAGTTTGTGACAACTTGGGAGAAGTCCTGGAGTCTGAGTCCTGAAATATAACCCCTCCCCCACAGGGTTTAATAAGGGAAACTCTTCACAGTTCATAATCCCCCTAGTTGTCAGGAGAACCCCGCTGGCTACACACTGGCCATGTTCAGCCCTTAAAAGGCTAAAACAGGACTGCAGGAGAACAACAGCAGTGCAGGAAAACGCAAGCAGCAGCAACCCAGCTCGCTTTGAGGTGCCCTGAAACAGCTGCCAGTTTCCACAGCACTGGGCTCAACTGGGAGACAGAGGAGAAAAAATCCTGTGAGCTGTAAAAATCCACTGACACCCCCACAAGTGTTTTTCTCAAGGGTTAAGCTTAGGAATAAAGCTCAGCCTTTGCTTTTCTAAGCATTTGGTTCTGGAAAGACACTCCAAAGGGTTTGGTTTTTTTTTCTTAGTGAGGGGTTCTTTGAGGTTTCAGAAATAATCCAGGAAAAAAATCTAACCAACACCAAAAATCCAGGGAAAAAAAATCTAACCAACACGAATGAAACACAAAACGCTGACTAAAACTGACTCTACTATCCCAGTTAAAGAATTTCTTTTCATGGTAGTGGGAGGGAATCATAGGATGGCTGAGGTGGAAGGGACCTTAAAGACAATCCAGTTCCAACCCGACTGCATAGGCAGGGACCTTCACTAGATCAGGTTACTCAGGGCCCCAGACAATCTGGCCTTTAACACTTCCAGTGATGGGGCAGCCACAACTGCCTTGGGCAACCTGTTACAGCATCTCAGCACCCTCACAGCAAACAATTGGTCCCTCATGGTCAACCTGAGTCTCCCCTTTCCAAGTCTGGAATCCCTTCCCCTTGTCCTCTCGCTACCACCCAAGTCAAAAGCTCTTCCCCAGCCTTCTTGTAGCCCCCTTCAGAGACTGGAAAGCTACTAGAAGGTCACCTGGGAGCCTCCTCTTCTCCAGACTGAGCAACCCCAACTTCCTCAGCCTGTCCTAACAGGGGAGGTGTTCCAGCCCTCTGAGCAGCTGACCTGCTCCCCTCTGGACAACTTCCAGGAACTCTGTGTCCTTCTTATGCTGGGGACTCCAGAACCGGACCCAGGACTGCAGGTGGTCTCACCAGTGCAGATGAGAGGGGGAGAATCCCCTCCCTCGACCAGCTGTCACTGCTTCTTTTGATGCAGCCGAGGACACAGTTGGCTTTCTGGGCTGCACACTTGAAAGTAAGGGCAAAACACACCCAGTGGGTTGTTCTGTGCCTTGGGCAGCACCCTAACAGGATCCCAAAGTGTATTTCTGGGACTTGATCCTACCTAGGATGCACCCACCTGGCAGGGGAAGCCCAGGATGAGTGTGGTCGCGTTAATCTGATCCTTTCTGGACACTAAATTGTCAGTCACTCAAAATATCATTAAAAAAAACCCCATCCTGGCTAATAGTTTGGCCACTAACAGCCAAAATCAGAACTGATCTGGGTTTTTCCTGCCCTATCCTGCAACCCTTCCCCTTCTAAGCTATTTTCTGGTACAGGACAATGCTGATGGTTGCTGCCACCACAGATAAAGCTGTTTCCCTGCTTCCGAGCCCCTGCCCTTTTCCCCACCCTGCCTGAAATGTAGAATTCACTCCCCGTGACATGGATCCCATTCAAGGACATTCCAACCTCAGGCTTGGAGGATCTATTGAAGAATCCTGGGATAAAAATAGAAACTGCCCGTTTCTCAAAGACCCAAGTTGTGCCCAATGCAGAGAAAATCCTGTTTCAGTCCATGGCTACTACAGAAATAACTAAAATCAGGTTTTCATCAAAGTTAGAGTGTCTAAAACTGCTACAGTGGTCTCAGCTGCTTTCAGATTTTAATGGTTTGATTGATTGATCCTGCTCTGGCAGGGGAATAGGACTGGATGATCTTTCGAGGTCCCTTCCAATCCCTGATGTTCTGTGATTCATAAACCCAAGGTTTTGTTTTATAGTTTATTTAGTGGCAATAAGGAAGGACCTGCACTCTTCGGAACGATCCAGGCACTCCAGTAGGGAGTTTTGGCACAGAGAACAGCAGAATTGGGCTGTTTAAGAAACCATGATCTCAAGCATCTTACAAACAGCTTGTGATTCACAGAATCACAAAGTGACTGAGGCTGGAAAAGCCCTCTGAGATCATCCAGCTCACCCCAGGACCTAACATCACCACATCAGCCAGACCAGAACACTAAGTGCCACAGCCAGTCTGTCCTTCAACATCTCCAGGGATGGGGACTCCACCACTGCCCTGGGCAGTCCATTCATGGCTCTGATCACCCTTTTGGTGACGAAGGGCTTCCTAACAACCAGTGTAACCTTCCCCTGCTGCAGAACTGCACAACCTGAGATTTAAGTGCAGAAGCTGCCTTCAGCAGCACTTTTTGGGGAGGCACACAGAATGTTTCAAGCTGTTTCTGGCAGACATTCACACCTCCATTACTGAATAGGGAATGATTAACTGTAGACTCAGGCGGGGCAAATACAAACCTCCTTGGACTGCGTGGCCTTGGCTATAGCGTCCTGTGTCAAGCGCTCCTGGACCAAAATGCGAATTGCCTAGTGAAAGAGAGTGAAAGTGAAGAGTAATTAGTTTAGGCCTTGATCAATTTCTCAGCAATTCCAAGAGAAAAAGACATGTTAGAGCCCAAGAAAACCTCAAAACCACAGCTCCCTGACAGACCTTTTGGAAAAGTCTTTCAGATCTTAAAGTAACAACTGATGGGATGTGAGGAAAAGGTCTCTGCTTGTGCCAGGGAGGGTTTAGATTGGATATTCTTCCACAAAAAGGTTGCAGTAGGGGAGTCCCCTTCCCTAGAGAGGTTGCAAAGCTGTGGAGATGTGAGGTGAGGGGGGGTCAGTGGGAAACTGGAAGTGCTGGGGGAATGGTTGGACTTGATGGTCTTCAAGCTCCTTCCCAACCTGCTGTTGGCACCACTTAGGTGCTGAATCAAGCACCTTCAACACATAGAAACCTGGAGCAAGGCTTCTCCTATCCAGGTTTTAAGAGGACAAGAGCAGAAGGGGATTATTTTTAGACAGGAGAAGAAGAGCCTTGACTTTAACCATCCTGCTGCTCATCTTGTGTTACCAGCACCAGTATGTAGCATGAAATGGTATTGGAGCTATCAGTTCCTGATACCTACAGCTGTAAGTGCCTCTAAAAATACCCCAAGGAATATTGTGCAGGCAGACTTCCACCAGAAAGAACTGGGTCTGTCAAACACATTGCTCAGACTTTCCTCGAGAAGCAGCCAAATTGCGACAGGAACTGTCTTCCTGCCCCTCCCCTCAAGATTTCTACCAGTGCTTGGTCACAATTCAAGTTGAAATGATATAAATCAATAGTGAATGCATCTAGAAACACCCTCTGGCCTCCCCCAAGTGTCCATGCCACAAAAGGGATCATAAATTGCCACCCTTGAGACAAATCTGTCAGAAGACCTGAAGGAACTTGTGTTTAATAAGGGCTGAGCTCATGCTGCAGGTCCTCAACATGACCATTCACTGCGTTCTCTTTCCACCTGACATCACAGAATCACAGCACATTAGGGATTGGAAGGGACCTCGAAAGATCATCCAGTGCAGTCCCCCTGCTATAGCAGGATCACCTACATCCAGTTGCACAGGAACATGGCCAGGCTGCTTTTAAATGTCTTCAGAGAAGGAGACTCTACAAACCCCTGGGGAGCCCCTTACAGGGCTCTGGCACCCTCACTGGGAAGAAGTTCCTTCTCACTTTGATGTGGAACCTCATCTGTTCCAGCTCACACACATTGCCCCTTGTTGGATGCCACTGAGCAGAGTGTGGCTCCACCCTCCTGACGCCCACCCTTTCCATACTGATCAACATTCATGGGGTCACCCCTCAGTCTCCTTTCTTCCAAGCTCAAGAGACCCAACTCCCTCAACCTTTCCTCATAAGGGAGATGTTGCACATCATCTTTGTGGCTCTGTGCTGGACTCTCTCGAGCAGTTCTGTGTCCTTCTGGAACGGAGGGGCCCAGAACTCGACACAGCATTCCAGATATGGTCTCAACAGGGCAGAGTAGACGGGGAGGAGAAACTCTCTCCATCTACTGATCCACTCCAGGATGCCATTGGCCTTCTTGGCTACAAAGGCCCACTGCTGGCTCCTGGCCATCCTGCTGGCCACCAGGACCCCCAGGTCCCTTTCTCCGGTGCTGGTCTCCAACAGGTCAGTCCCAACTCTATACTGATCCCTGGGGCTGTTCTTGCCCAGATGCCAGACTCCACATTGATATCCCTGTTCACTTGATTTCATAGGGTTTTAGGTTGGTCTTATTTGCTAGAGGTTTGATATGAGATCTCCATCACTCTTTAAACAGTGAAATGAGTCTGTTTTGGTGCCAAACTCAGTGTTAACAGGCTCAAGCACGACCTCAGCATACCCACAGCTTCAGGAAATATCATAAACTTCAAAAATACAGCATAAGTTCAACCCTAAATTTGCAGGGAACTATGGATTTTCCATCAGGAAGCCATAAATTGTCTCTTAAGTCATAAAAAAATGCTTTAAAAATTAAATAATGCATTTAAAAGCAGTGATTGAGTCAAGAATCAACTCAACTGACCTCAATAACGACAAGGATGAAGCAAGGATAAACAAGGAGGAGGAAGGTTTTGCCTGTGGCTCCTCCCTAGTATGTTTGTTTTAAAACACCCTTTACATCACTTGGCCTCTGTGTTTCCATGTTTCCCTTAATTTTTAGCACTGGAATGAAACATACTTCTCAAAAAGGAAGTTTGACACTCCATTTGTGCCTGAACACACACAGCCATGGGAGGAAAGAAAGGAGAAAGGTCTAAAAACCATGACAAACTCACCTTGAGCATTACCAAATAGTCATCATGTCGCTGGATCTGAAGCAGATTAGCTAAAGCCATCACTCCAGCCTTGAAATCTGGATTATTCACTGTCAAAACAACCAGCACACAGAGCGGTAAGCAAACAGTTTGGTTACAGAGCACTCAGAGCCTCCACCAGCTCCATCACAAGGGTCACAGTATACCGGCCAAGCACAAAGAGCACTTTTTCAGTGCTGAAAGCTGTGTTAAACCCTCAAAATGCAAGCAAATTACAAGGAGGTGTTGCCTTTGTGTATTTTTCTAGCACTGCAGAACAGAACTGTGCCTGCTGGTGAGGGCACAACCACCCCCTAGCTGGCTCCCAGCAGCAGAATCTATGAAACTCAGCATTGCTAAAGCTTTCAAGGAGGGTTTACTAAGTTTTATGGATCACAGAGTTGTGAGGATTTCAAATCCAAATACCTCCCAGAGCATGGAACACACTCACAGGAGGGTGTTGCACACTCACCATCCAGATTAATCAGGGGTTCCGCATTCTTTGCTGTGTTGTCAGTGTTTTTAGCTCCATCAGGTGTGGAATCCTTGTATTTATGAGCTAGGAAATGGAGAGGCAAACACAAACATCAAGAGTAAAGGTTTACCAAAAAGCTGTTAGTCTGAGACTTGAGGTTTTGGGGTGCGGTAGTTGGCCGAGAGCCTTCTGGGGTTTGATTTACTGAATCATAGAATCATTCAGGCTGGAAAAGACCCCCAGGATCATCAAGTCTAACTATCAACCCTACTCTACAAGTTCACCCTTAAACCAGATCCCCCAACACTACATCTAAGTGACTTTGAAACACATCCAGGGATGGGAACTCAACCACCACCCTGGGCAGCCCATTCCAGGGCCTGACCACTCTCTCCAGGAAGAATTTCTTCCTGATGTCCAGTCTAAACCTGCTCTGTTGAAGCTTGGAGCCTGTCCCTCTGCTTGTGTCACCAGTCTCTTCTGTGAGAAGAGACCAGCACCAGTAAGTCTACACTGTTCTTTCAGATAGTTGTAGAGAGTGATGAGGTCTCCCCATAGCCTCATCTTCCTAACACCAAACAGCCTCACCTCTCTGAATCTCTCCTCGTAAGATTTAATCTCCAGGCCTCTCACCAGCTTTGTTGCCTTCCTCTGCACTCGCTCCAGCACCTCAATGTCTCCCTTGTACCTAAGGACCCAAAACTGGCCCTGCAGGAAATCTAGGCTGTGGAACACAGTGCTTGGGGCTGTTGCTGTGTTCACCACCACCAGTAATTCCTTCATAGCTGCACCCTCACTATAAGGAAATGAAACTGCTGGTGAGTGTTGAGATTTAAAGGGAACTTACTCATACCCTTGCCCTAGTTCCCAGGGGTTCAGCAGCCACTGCCTGTGAAACAAGGGTCCAAGAATAAGCTCTTTGAATAAATGTACTAAAGAAAATGCATTTCACACACTTCAGAGTAAGGGCAACCCCTCAGGGAGTTGAGTCTAAATATATACAGTGGGGTTTGTTATTCCAGATACAGAGTCATAAACCCACATTCACTGCTGCACCATCCCAGGGGAGCTGAAGAGGGATAGTTTGCATCTACAATTGGACAAAACTCGGCAGACGAAGCTGAATTTTATGTAGAAAACAGCATATAGTGTTGCATTAATTTAATGAATGTTTCCCTAAAATTAAAACAGAAAGACAGATGCTAGAGGGGAGGAAGTGCTGCAGACAGATCTGGACAGGTTGGGTTGATAAGCAGAGATCAGTGGGATGAGGTTTAACAGGGCCAGGGGCCTACACTTTGGCCACAAGAACCCCTTGCAGCTACAGACTGGGGGATGAGTGGCTGGAGAGCAGCCTGGCAGAGAGGTACCTGGCAGTACTGGTTGACAATCAGATGAACAGGAGCCAGGAGGGTGCCCAGGTGGCCCAGAAGGCCTATGGCAAATGGCAGTGTGGCCAGCAGGACTAGGGACATCATTCTCCCATTGTACTGGGCACTGGAGAGTGCTCAGTGCACTCACTCCCAGTACTGGAGGCAGTTCTGGGCCACTCACTTCAAGACACTGAGGCACTGCAGCAGATCCAGAGGAGCAACGAGGCTGGGGAAGGGACTGGAGGCAAAGTCTGATGAGGAGAGGGTGACGGAGCTGGAGGTGTTTAGCCTGGAAGAGACTCAGGGGGGACCTTCTCCCTCTCTCCAGCTCCCTGAAGGGAGGTAGTAGTCAGGTGGGTGTCAAGCTCTTCTCCCAGGCACCCAGCACCAAGACGAGAAGGCAGGGCATTAAGCTACCAAGGGAGAGTTAGGTTGGGTGTTAGAAGGATGTTGGGGGATCAGAACATGGACTGGACTGCCCAGGGCAGTGGCAGAGTCCCCATCCCTGGAGGAGTTAAAGGACAGACTGGCTATGGCCCTTAGTGTCCTGGTCTGGGCACTGGGGTGATGTTAGCTCCTGGTCTGGGCTGGATGAGCTCAAAGGGCTTTTCCAGCCTCAATCATTCAGTGATTTCCCTACTGCTTTAAAGCATGAAATATATTCCCCCTTACCATTATCTCCATACTCAAGCCGAACAGCTAAGCCGAGAAGCCAGTCAACGGTCTCCTGTCGCTCTTGTGTTCTGAACGGGCAGTTAACATCTTTCATATACTACAGAGCAGAGAGAGAAGAGAACAAGTAAATGTCACTGATGTGCAGAAATGAGTTAGGAACAGAGAGCACTAGCTTGTTAAACAGTCACTTCCCCACTGGGTACAACAAGAGAGGACAAAACATGGCTGGGATGCTGTCCTGAAGCCACAGCCCAACACATAGCCAAGAAGGCCAATGTCATCCTGGGATGGATCAGAAGCAGAGACGTTAGTGGATCAAGAGGGGTTCTCCTCCCCCTCTACTCTGCCCTGTTGAGGCCACATCTATCTTGTGTCCAGTTCTGGGCCCCTCCGTTCCAGAAGGACACAGAGCTGCTCGAGAGAGTCCAGCACAGAGCCACAAAGATGATGAAGGGAGTGCAACATCTCCCTGATGAGGAAAGGCTGAGGAAGCTGAGTCTCTTGAGCTTGGAAGAATGGAGACTGAGGGGTGACCCCATGAATGTTGATCAATATGGAAAGGGTGGGCGTCAGGAGGGTGGAGCCACACTCTGCTCAGTCGCATCTAGTGATAGGACAAGGGGCAATGTGTGTGAGCTGGAACAGATGAGGTTCCACATCAAAGTGAGAAGGAACTTCTTCCCAGTGAGGGTGCCAGAGCACTGGAAGGGGCTGCCCAGGGGGGCTGTAGAGTCTCCTTCTCTGAAGACATTTAAAAGCAGTCTGGCCATGTTCCTGTGCCATTTGATGTAGGGGATTCTGCACTGGATGATCTTTCGAGGTCCCTTCCAATCCCTAATGTTCTGCGATTCTGTGACTCCAAGAGCCCAGCATTTGGTGATGTTCTGCCCCTTTGCTGAAGAAGTGAGATAAATGGGTGCTGAGGAGCATTTTCAGCTGTCTGAAGAAACAGGGAAAGGAAAGCTCAGCAGCAGGAGATGGCTGCTTGCCACATTCTGTGCTCACAGTGGAAAATCATCTGTCTGGAATAAGGAGACTGGCAGTGATGACTCGCAATAGCTTCCCTCCACATGCAGGCAAAGACTATGAGTGCATTGGCCTGATCCATCTGCTTCTCAGTACCTAAGAATCACTCAAGCAGAATAAGCTGGTTTTTATTTATGATCCATTATCTACTTACTTTAAGAGCCTAATCAGATCAGGCAGGACATAGAGATGAAGACATAGAACACCTATTGCCAAAACAATGAGGGAAAATTATATTCAAAATGTTCTAGCATCTTAAAAACTCCTGGTGGCTTCAGCCATCCATTTAATGTCTCAGAAATGTAAAAATTCAGAGACAGGAGAATGATTTCAGAGTCATTTACATCCTACAACCTGTTAATTGTCATTTAAAACGGGTTTGAGCTGAGGAAATACCTTTTCAAAGGATTTGGGCCAGTCATCGCTGTGAATATTTCTTAAATTCCCTCTGTCTTCAATCTTGTAATGTCTTATTTTCTGGTCTTCCAGCCAGACAATGAAGTTTCTGAATTCTGTTTCATCTGCCAGAAGAAGTAAACAAAACAAGACATCTTGAGGGCAAATCCCAAGCCCTGAAGTTTTCACACAATTACTGAGGCTGGAAAAGCCCTCTGAGCTCATCCAGCCCAGACCAGGTACTAACATCACGCCAGCACCCAGACCAGGACACTAAGGGCCACAGGCAGTCTGTCCTTCCATATCTCCAGGGATGGGGACTCCTCTACTGCCTTGGACAGTCCATTCCAGGGTCTGATAACCCTTTCTGTGAGGAAGAGCTTCCTAACATCCAACCTAACTCTCCCTCGGCAGCTTCGTGCTTTCTCATCTTGGTGCTGGTTGCCTGAAAGAAGAGCCCGATGTCCACCTGACTACAACCATGGGAAGTTTGAGAGAGTGAGAAGGTCCCCTCTGAGCCTCCTCTTCTCCACGGTACATGCCCCCAGCTCCCTCATCCTCTCCTCATCAGACCTTCCCTCCAGCCCCTTCCCCAGCCTCATTGCTCCTCTGGACCTGCTCCAGAGCCTCAATGTCTTTCTTGAAGTGAGGGGCCCAGCGTTGCCCCCAGGACTCAAGGGGAGGCCTCCTCAGTACAGGGGTAGAATGACCTCTAGTTCTGCTGGCCACACTATTGCTGATTCAAGCCAGGATGCCATAGGCCTTCCGGGCCACCTGGGCAGCCTGCTGCCTCCTGTTCTTCTGGCTGTCAATTGTTTGACCCAATTCAGGCAAATGCTGGTGCCCTGAGCACTTTTATACTGTAAATACAGACATAATCGACTATTCTAGGATGATTGTTGACAACAATCCAGCTCTGGGTCTGTGTAAAGATGTTTTCTTTCTTTCCTGCTGCACTGCTGACCCAACAGGTCATTAATTAGTAGCTGTAAATCCACAATACAAGGTCTGTGGTGCAGTGATAGTTGTACTGGAGGCCACAAACAGTGGTGACATTAGAATCAAAATGATTAAGGTTGGAAAAGAGACCTCTACGATCATCGAGGTCAATCGCTCCCCTAGCACTGCCAAGTCCCTGCTAATCTCTGTCCTTCACCCCACATCTCTATGGCTTTGCAACCACTGCAAGAACAAGGACTACCCCACTGCCCTGGGCCAATGCTTGACTGTTCTTTCAGCAGACATATTTTTTCCCAATAAACACTGTCTGACTCAGATTCACATCTCTGCAAGCAAACAACAAAGGTAGACCCTCAAGGTGCCACAATACTAAGGGAACCAGCCACTGTAATCACAGGAGAGAACCATTTAAGTTGGGAAAGAGCACCAGGATCATTGAGTCCAACCCTGAACCCAACTGTCCCAAGGCTATCACCAAACCCCATCCCTGAGCTTCAGATCTCCATGACTGTGAAACACAGCCAGGGATGGAGATTCAAGCCCCTCCCTGGACATCCTATTCCAGGAAGAAGTTTCCCCTCAGGGCCAACCTAACCGTCCCCTGAAGCCATTTCCTCTTGTCCTATTCCTTGTTTCTTGGGAGAAGAGACCAAATGCTCTCACAATCTCAGTTTTCCCAGTGGAAACTCAGGATTTTCTCTCTACACTGTGCTGCACAGAATGCCAGAATGGGTTGAGTTGAGGCTCAGAGCTCACCCAGTCCCAATTCCCTGCCATGGGCAACAACAGCTCTCACCACACCACGGTGCCCACAGCCCCATCCTGCCTGGCCTTCAACAGTGCCAAGGATGGAGCAGCCACAACCTCCGAGACAACCTGTTCCAGGGCCTCAGCCCCCTCACAGGAAGAGATTTCTGGCTGAGACGTCATCTCAATCTCCCCTCTTGTAGCTTGAGCCCATCCCCCTCGTCCTCTCACCAGAGTCCCCTGTACAAACTCCCCCTCCACCCTTCCCGCAGCCCCCCAACTCCTCCAGCGCAACTGCCGGGCCTAGGCCCTGCCTCCCTTCTTTTTCCCAGGGAGCGCCGACGCTTGAGGGTGGGGGCCGTGCAGACCTCCAGGGCATCCCCTCAGGCCTCACCCCTGCAGTTGAAGCCGGCGGGGTTGTGGTAATCGAGAGCCGAGAGCTTGCGGCGGAACATGGCGCTACCGCCAGCGGACCCTCCGCGGACGCGCAGGCCCAATCGGGCAGGAAGAGCCACCTCGTACCCCCGCACTTCGCACGTCCATTGGTCGGCTGTGGGCTGAGTGGCAGCTTTCCAAGCCAATCATAGCGGGTACAACGAAATGCTGGGAAGGGTTGCGGCCGCTTGTCATCCGACAGGAGGAGGGCCGTGCTGGGGGCGGGGCCTAGAACAGAGGCGGGGCCTGAGTCAGGCTCGAGGAGGGGTGTCGGGGGAGGTGGGCACTATGCCGCGTTGTACTGGGGGGGGTGCTGGGTTGTAGTGGGGTGCCCTCGGCTAAACTGAGGGGCACTGGAACAGATTGCCCGGGAGGTTGCTCCATCCGGGGCACTGTTGAAGGCTACTGAGGGCACCCTGGTCTAGTGAGAGGTGGTGTTGCCCACGGCAGGGAATTGGGACTGGGTGAGCTCTGAGCTCCCTACCAACCCAACCCACCCCGTTCTGGGATTCTGTGCAGCACAGTGTGGAGGGAAAATCCTGCGTTTCCATTGGGAAAACTGAGAAACTGAGATTGTGAGAGCGTTTGGTCTCTTCTCCCAAGGAACAAGGGATAGGACAAGGGAAAGTGGCTTCAGGGGAAGGTTAGGTTGGCCCTGAGGAGAAACTGGTCAGCACTGGGCTGTACTGAGACAGTGGAATTGGGGAACAGTGGATGGCACTGGGCTGTACTGTGGAGCCCTGTGCTGGACTGAGGGGGACTGGGCCCTGCCAGGGGCTACTGGTCAGCTGTGGGCTGTACTGGCACAGTGAAATCAGGGAACAACAGGTGGCACTGGGCTGTACTGGGGGGACAGGGCTGAAGTGAGAAGCACTGGCGGCACTGGGAGGTACTGGGGAGCATTGAGCCATAATGGAGAGCGCTGAGATGTATTGTGGTGCACATTCACCCCATATCCACTCCACACCCACCTCACATTCATCCCACACCCACCCCAGCACCACCAAATGGGCAGAAAGGCCTTGGATGGGGAGGGGTTCTCTAGCCCCCAGTGGGGTTCTGAGTAGGAAGGCGCAGAAGCTGCTCCCCGATTGCTCCTTTACATGGCCATGCAGCTCCCCATTAATCCTTTCAATGCTGACACTGCTGCTGCTCATGGGGTTTAGCTCCCAAAATACATTTCTGCTGCCTGTAAGGTTGGGGGTTACAGGGTTTCTGTGGGGAGGATATGAGGTGGATGTGGGGTGGATATGGAGTGGTTGTGGAGTGGCTGTGGGGTGGGTGTGGAGAGGATGTAGGGTGTGTGTGCTCTGGTGGCAAAAAGTGGCAGCTGGTGGGTGAAGGGAGGTTTTGATTCCTTTTTGTGGGGTGGTTTTGCCTCGAGAAGGCAATGATGAACCTGAGCTGGGAGCCAGCCCACTCCCATTTCCCAGTCCCACCAGTAGCAGCCGTAGTGCTGACAGCATGAGGAGCGGATCCGAGATTCATCCTGACATTTTGCATTGTGCCAGCCCTTCCCAGCTGGCAGCTGGCACAGGGACTGGCTGGAACAGGACTGAGACCACCCTCCCTCCTCCCCCTGACAATAACCATCCCAGGGGAACTGGGAGGGGGAATTTTGCTTCTGCTTTTTATCACCTTAAGGATTGTTCCTCTCCCATTCCCTGAATCTTGTCTGGTTTATTCTGGGTTCTCTGCATCAGGCTGAGTAGGGAGATGCTGTTGCTGCTGTGAGTGGAGAGAGCTTGGCCCAGGTTGCCCAGAGAGGTGAGAGAAACCCTATCCCTGGCACCATCCCAGGTCAAGTTGGACCATGGAGCTCTGAGCAACGTGCTCTGGCTGGGGGTGACCCTGCCCATGGCAGGGGGTTGAATCAGAAGAGCCTTACAGATGCTTTCCAACCCAAACCAGTCTGTGATTCCCCATCCATCCCAAGAGTGACCAGTGATGGAGGGAGTGAGCCTTCATCACCACCACGGTGAGTGACAGCCTGGGGTCACCATGGTGCTTCCACCCTCCCTCCTGCCATCATCACCCTCAGGACAGCCCTTACCCTTCCCAACCCATGTTGTTTCACCATTGATTTAGGCACCTCCCCCTTCCCTAGTGGGTTCCAACCCCCAGGATTCCATCTCCAGAAGCTTCAATGCTGGGTTGTACTTCTCCTCATCCCACCGCAGGCTGCAAAACCAAGAGCCTTGTGTGGGTCCAGTGCAATCAGTGCCAATGGCTTTCATCTCGTTAGCAGCATCAGGGTAGTGGGGGGTGTGTAGGGAGCAACATCTCACCTCCGTGTCCCCCAGGCTGCTCCACACCTCCTCCAGCCCAGCAGATGCTGCTGGCTCCAGAACTGAAGCCTGGAGAAGTGAGGAGGAAACAGCTTCAGCAGTGGAGAAGATCTAGCAGGGATGGCAGTGGCTGAGCGTCGCCACCTTGGCAAGAGGAGGTGGTGTGGGAGCGGCACTTGGCTCTTCCATCAGCCTGTTGCCCTTGGTTTGGCTGCTATGCTGGGCTGGTGAATGCAGCAAGGGATGTGGAGCTGAGGGTTCAGCCCCAAAAGTGTCTCCAAACAGCATCTGCTGCTCACTAAAATGATCTGAATCCCAGACTGAGTTGGGCTGGGAGGGAGCTCAGAGGTCACCCAGTCCCAACTCTCTTCCATGGGCAGCAACACCTCTCACCAGGCCAGAGTGCCTACAGCCCCATCCAACCTGGTCTTCAACACTGCCACAGAGGGAGCAGCTGCAACCTCCCTGGGCAACCTGTTCCAGGGCCTCAGCACCCTCACAGAGAGGGATTTCTGCCTCAGATCTCAAACTTCCTTCTTGTAGCTTGAACCCAACCCCTTTGTCCTAGCACAAGAGTCCCTTATACAAAGCCCCTCTCCAGCTTTCCCAGAGCTCCTTCAGGTACTGGAAGCTGCTAGAAAGTCCATCCAGAGCCTTCTCCTCTCCACGTGGAAGGCTGAAATCTTTACAGGGCTCTGGGGTGATGAGTTCCATCCTGAAACCCACACTGCCACCTTCTTCTTGCTCCCTAAAACAGCCTCGGATGAGGCCTTTCCTGTTCTAGCTTTGAGTGGACCATACCGGGCCATGCTGGAGATAGCACTGGGGACAGCCTGGACCTGCTGCCAGGAGCAGGAGAAGAAGGAAAAGTAGGGGGAGAAGGGTTGGGCCTCAAAACTAGAGCTTTTAAGTGCCTAAAAAATAGGGAATTTGAGCAAAAAACAGTGTCCCACCCTGAATGAACCTGATCTCATTAGGCTCAACTTATCCTGTAGGACCAAAAGCTGCAGCTTGGCAGAGTTTGAAGCCCTAAAAGGCTTCACTTTCCCACCCCAACATGACACAAAACTCCTTCCCTTAGCGCTAAGATCCCCTAAACATACTGGGAACAGCATCCAACCAGTATGAAGACCCTCCCCTTTCACTTCGGTCCGGCGCATCCAAGAGCATCATCATCTCCCAAAGGCTTTGAAACAAATCCCAAAGTTTATTTCCAACGAGTACACAGAGCACATGGGATGGGAACGCGCTACACCACACCGGCAACCACCTCCCCATCCCAGAAAACCTGTCAGCGGTGGGTTGGCACCGGAGGGATGGAAAAAAAAAGACTAAAAAGAGGGGGGAAAAAGAGTCTGTTTAGGATTTTATATATAAAGGGTTTTAATTTATCCTTTATATGGGATGGGATTAACCCCATCCTTTGGGGTGGAGTTTGGTATCATTTTGATCCTATGTGGAAAGGCAGCATCAGGATGGGAGATGGCTAGTTGGTTGTGTGTGGGGTTGGGTAAGCGTAATGGTCTTTGTAAGGGGATCTCTACTTGGCTAAGAAAGGGAAATCCATGTAAATAGAACTACTTCATTAAGCCAAATAGGATTCTTGGAGTGAAAACCCCACGGCACAGCAACAGAAAAGAACAAGCAGCAACGTGAAACATCTTCAGGGAGTACTTTAGCTGAATTCCAAACCCCTTCCCCACCCCATCCCTTGAGACTCTTCATGCAGTTTGATTCCTTCCCTGATTTTAGCGAAGGATTTGAGTAGTAAAAGACAAGAATCATTTAAAAAAATCATTATTAACAATAATTCTTAATTATTATTATTATTACAAACCACGACAGAAGCTCTGGGGTCAGAGCAGCTACGCTTGGCTCTCCATGATGATCAATCAGTGTCAAGAAAGAAAAGGATAAAGCTGGGATGGGGTGTTTGCTCCTCCTAAGGGTGAAACCAGCAACAAATGTCTTGATCCTTCAGCATGAGCCAACAACAAGCTCTTGTGGCCAAGAAGGCCAACGGCATCCTGGGGTGGATCAGAAGTAGAGGTGATTAGTAGATGGAGAGAGGTTCTCCTCCCCCCCTCTACTCTGCCGTGCTGAGACCACATCTGGAGTATTGTGGCAAGTTCTGGGCCACTCAGTTCCAGAAGGACACAGAGCTGCTGGAGAGAGTCCAGCACAGATGGACTCTCACAAAGATGATGAAGGGAGTGCAACATCTCCCTGATGAGGAAAGGCTGAGGGAGCTGAGTCTCTTGAGCTTGGAAAAAAGAAGACTGAGGGGTGACCCCAAGAATGTTGATAAATATGGAAAGGGCGGGCGTCAGGAGGGTGGAGCCAGGCTCTGCTCAGTGGCATCTAGCGATAGGACAAGGGGCAATGTGTGTGAGCTGGAACAGATGAGGTTCCACATCAATGTGAGAAGGAACTTCTTCACAGTGAGGGTGCCACAGCCCTGTAAGGGGCTGCCCAGGGGGCTTGTTGAGTCTCCTTCTCTGGAGACATTTAAAACCCACCTGGCCATGTTCCTGTGTGACTGGATGTAGGGGATCCTTCTGTGGCAGGGGGATTAGGCTGGATAATCTTTCGAGGTCCCTTCCAATCCCTAATGTTCTGTGAGTCTTTAATCCTAAAGTTACTGTAACTGTCCTAAAAGGATGGGAAGAAAGAGGTTTGGGAATGGGGGACCATGGTGGGAGAGTTGGGGCCATCTAGGCTATTTGCATTGTAGAAACGTTCCCAGACCCCAAAAGGATTTGAGTGCAGTGTAAGGAGGACTGGTTTTGTCAAAGTCTAGAAAACAGAGTATGAAAAGGTTAAAAAAAAACCCCAAAAGCACTTGATAGGGGGTCAGAAAGGGTCACCAAAAAGTTCCCCAGAGACTGCTGCCCTTTCCAATGGGATTTTGAAGCTGATACCTGATTCAGAGCTTTAGGAAGTCACCGCAGACCCTCAAAAACTCTATGGGACATCAACTTAATTTTAATCCCAAAGTCCCAAGGGTTAGGGAAAGCTGGGAGGTGTTTGGCAGTGGGAAGGAGAGACAAGCCACGCCCTCCATAGTCATACCCTGCAAACCACTGGTGGCGGGTGAACTGGAGCTGGGAGCAACTCCCCTAGCCTGTCAAGAAGCTCAGGCCACTTGTAAACTAGGTATTGGGCACTGCAGCCAAAGAGGTGGCCCTGCAGATCCCAAATCTGCTCCCCTGACCCTAACCAGCAATGGGAATGGGAGGGTTGGTGGGTATGGGAAAGGAAAGAAGCATCGCACCATGGAGCAGTGGCCCGTCATGGAGCAGCATCCTATAGAATCACAGGATCAACTGGTTTGGGTTGAAGGGACCTTCAAAGCTCCTCCAGTGCCACCCCCTGTGATGAACAGGGACATCTCCAACCAGAGCAGGTTGCCCAGAACCCCAAGGTACCAACCTGACCTGGGATGGCTCCAGGGATGGGGCTTCTCCCACCTCTCTCTGGGCAACCTGGCCCCATGGTGAGGGGCAGCATCTCCCCATGGAGCAGCATCCCAGTGCCATAAGGAGAAGGTGTTTCTGGAGAAGCTGAAAGATCAGGACAAGGACCAGGTGAGGAGGGCAGAGGCACAGAGGTGTAGCAGAAGACCCGGAAAGAAGTGGACAACATTGATTTTCAGCTTCCTAACTCCCCTTCCCAACACCAGGGGCTGGCACCTCCCTTTCCCTTCTCACAGGAGGTTGTTTCAGGCACATAGGACAGGCAGTGTAGGACCTCCCTACAGCTTCTCCCACTGGCATGTGGCCATCAAATCGTTAGCAAATAAAAGTCTAAGGGCGAACAAAGAGTGAGGAACCCTCATGCACTACCACAGCAACGAGCACCAAGCACCAACCACGACACGGGACGCACTGGCAGCACCACATACAACAAAACAGTGGGACGTAGGGTGATAATGGTGGGGTCCCCTCACTGACCTGACTCCACACAACCAGAAACCACGAGGAACAGCGAGGAACATCCTGGCCACCGAAACCTGTCGCTAGATTTCTCTAGAAATAGCTGACTGAAACCAAAAAGAACAGCTTCTGGAAAGAAACCATCATCATCCCAAGAAGGTTCTACACGACCTTAGGAGATACTTTACTCCAGTGCTACTCCGGTACTTTGGAACACGGAACAACCAAAACCATTTAGTGAGCTGAAAAGTGACACCAATTTATTCTTTACAGGTTATTAGGGGATTTTTGTTGTTGTTGGTTTTGGGGTTTGTTTTTTTTTTCACTTTCTAGGGAACTCTACAGCCTTCAGATCTTTTTAGTCTGCCAAGGTGGCCAGGTTCCTCACACATGCACATCTCTGGAGCTTCCACGGCGCTGGATTTGACTGGGTTTTGGGGTTTAAATTCTGTGGGCTTGTGCCCCCCCCCCCCGATCCTAAAAAAAAAAACCAACTCAACAGTAAAAGTGTTCCGGGTGGCCTGAGCACCCGTCAGGCTTCTCGACCATTTACAGGATCACACAGAAGAACTTCTTCTCTCTAAACGGGTTTTCTGAAGCCGGGACGGGGGTCAATAGGGGATCCTCCTTGGCGTGGGCTTCGCAATAGGCCATCAAGTCTGCTGCTGCCTTGGACACCTGCAAGGGAAGGAGCCCTGTGTGAGGGATGGGATGGCCCCAGTGCATCCCATCCCCAAGGACTCTAGTGGTGGGGTTGGGGTGATTGTGCTGTGTCAGATGGATTGGACTAGATGATCTTTGGAGGTCCCTTCCAATGCCTAATGTTCTGTGAGTCTGTGAGAAAGACATTGAGACATCAGGAAAGGTTCTTGAATCTGAAGGGTGGACGATCCCTGGAACAGANCTCTTCCTTGAGCTCCTCAGTGGGTAGAAGGTGTCTGGGGAGGAGGTCTCGTCCTGAAACCCCTCACTCTTCAGTCGCCTCTCAGCTTGCTCAGTGTCATGGGGTCTTTTTTGTAGGTCTAGGGTGGCTCTGCTTGGTGTAGGTGGATTGGACCAGATGCCCTTTGCAGGTGCCTTCCAATCCTCTGAGTTGATGATTCTATGATTAAGGTGTTGAAGCGAGGACAGAGAAGGAGAACCAAGCTAGTGAAGGGGCTGGAGAAGCTAACTAATGGGGAGAGGCTGAGGGAGCTGGGACTGTTCAGCTTGAAGAAGAGGAGGTTGAGATGAGACTTCTTTGCTCCTTATCTGAAAAGGGGCTGTAGGGAGGCCGATGTTGGCCTCTTCTCACAAAGAACTACTGACAGAAGCAGAGAAAACGGCCACAGGTTGTCCCAGGGGAAGTTCAGCTTGGAAATCAGGAAAGATTTCAGTAGTGAAAGAGCAGTAAAACCTTGAAACAGGCTGCCCAGGGAGGTGCTGCATCCTTGGAGAGGTTCAAAAGGCAGTGGATATGGCACTGTGGGACATGGGCTGGTGGTCTTTGAGGTGTTGGGTTCAAGGTTGGACTAGATGATCTAAGAGGTCCTTTCCAACATTAAATATTCTGTGAGATTGTGGTGTCCCCAGCCCAGGGTGTCCCATACTGTTCCCTGGATAGAGACCACAACAACAGTCCTGGTGAGGCTGGTTTTCCACCTCGGGGTTCCCATGAGGATCCTTCACATCTCCCATCTGTTCAGGTCCTTAACTCAGCAGTGAGGACTGAGGGCTGTGTCCCTGCCTGCTCTCTCTCCCCATCCCTCAGCAGTGATGTCCACGGCTGCTATAGCAACATTTGCTGCCTGCAGCCACCGACTCAGCTGTTTATTCAGGGCACAGCACCAGCTCCTGAGCCTTCACACCTCACCTTGGCCCTAGTTTCACCTGTAAACACTCAGATGTGCCTCAAGCAACCCTCTACCCAAGACCAGCTCAATGGTCCAAAACCACCTTGGTGGAGAAGACAGAACCTCTGGGATCTCAAGCTTGAAGCAAATGAGAATCTGTCTACCCAGAAACAACAATTCCAGTAGGATTTCCGTTAAAAGGTGGAAACACCTCGCAGAAAAGATTGGGATTTGCATACGAAAGAGGCTTCATGGCATTGTTGCTTCCAGTTTTCCCACTAACCCTAAAGCTGAGCATCAAGGACTGCCCAGAGGATGGTTTTAACAGCAACGGGGGGCAGACGGTCTGGGTTTAACCTGTCCCCAATGAGGTGTCTTGGCAAGTGTCACACCTTCCTACCCCAAGTGATGCTTCCAGCCACTTTTCACGGGCAAACACTTCCTGCTGCCTTCAGCCATGGCCACCAGGATCACTTACAGCATCACAGAATGATTGAGACTGGAAAAGACCTTTAAGGTCATCAAGTCCAACTGGTCCTCCAGCATTGCCAGGGCCCCACTGACCCCTGTCCCTCACCCCACATCTCCATGGCTTTGCAGCCCCTCCAGATGCAGGGACAATCCCACTGCCCTAGGCAGCCTGGGTCAGGCTTGGGGAACCCTTATGGGGCACAAATTCATCCTCAGGGACAAACTAACCCTTCCCTGGGGCAACCTGAGGCTGTTTCCTCTCATCCTGGGGAGGGAGAAGAGACTGCCCCCCCCCCCCAGCTCCAACCTCCTGAAGTTCAGGGAGATGTAGAGAGAAGGTCTCCCCTGCAACTCCTTTTCTCCAATTCAACCCCCCACTTCCTTCAGCCACTCCTCAGACTACTGGTGCTTCAGTCCCTTCCCCAGCCCCACTGCCCTTTCTCTGGACCCGCTCCAGCATCTTGACGTCTTGGACCTTCATGAAACCCACCAGTGTCACAGCGGGCAGCTCCCCAGAGCATTCCTGTGAGCTGATAGCCCACCCCAAAGCCAAGCTACCTTTATCCTGTCGATGTTGGCCTCCATCTTCAGCTGCTCCACCAGCTTGCGGGCTTGTGCTATGCTAGCAGTGTTGTTGCTAGCCATGAGCAGGCCAGGCACGGTCCCCAGTTGTGCTGTGGATGCAAACACACAGGGAATCAACCATTAAGTTGGGCATAGAATGGCTCTTCTAGCCTTTAAACCCTCCCTAGATCATCAAATCACAGCCTGGGTTGCATTGGAAGGGACCTCTAAAGCTCATGTAGTCCAACTTCTCGCCCACCAACACCCCATACCAACTATCTGTGGAGGTGGTAGAGCACAGCCATGTGGAGGGCAGCAGAGCCAGGCTGTGTTTAACCTCATGTTCACACCAAGACAGCCTTGCTGGGTCAACTGGGCAGCCAGCGGTACCCACCAGTGCCCTCCCCATCATCTCCAGAGCAGGGAAAGTTCTACGAGCAAAGCTCAGGGGACACCGGGACCTTCTAGCAGCTGAGATGTTCTTGGCTCCTGATGTTATAGGAAGAGTTGTGGTGGCACAAAGGCACAAGGAAATCACCCACCAGACTCCCCCAAAGCACCCACCCCCATCCCAGAGCCAGTGTCCCCTGGTCTCCTTGGCTTTGCCCTTGCTGCCAACTTGCCTACTGAGGTCAGGATGCTGGAGTTTCCTTTTTCTTGGGGTATCTACCCCGAGGAAGTTTCATGGAGGAGATAAGGAAACACCATGAAATTCACACCAGATCCATGACAGATGTTTTCCCATTACCTTCTAACAGCAGACACCAGCAACCCAGTGTCCAGCTCCTCCAGCAGCCCAGGACATCACAGCGGAGGGTCAACCATGCTGTGATGGACTCTGCCTGGCTGTGAGCTTGGAAATGGGGTTATTTTGGGATGTTCTGTTGTATTGAGCCAGTTTGAGTGATGGGACAAGGTCACAGGGGTTCATGGCATTTGAAGGACACCACAACACTGTGGGCACCTTCAGCTCAAGCCCATCATGATGGCTGTTTGGACTCAGGGTCACCTTGGAACTAAAAAAAGACCGCCTGACACTGAGCAAGCTGAGAGGTGACTGAAGAGTGAGGGGTTTCAGGATGAGACCTCCTCCCCAGACACCTTCTACCCACTGAG
>VXBP01009534.1:221979-274762 GCA_013400115.1 Rhinopomastus cyanomelas | reverse complement strand
GCCTGGATGTGTTCCTCTGTGATCTGTGTTAGATAGTTTTATCCTGCTCAGTCAGGGGGGTTGGACTTGATGATCTCTTGGGTCCCTTCCAACCCCTAACATCCTATGATCGATTTATTTACATGCAACATAGAATCATAGAATCATTATGGATTGGAAGAGACCTCAAAAGATCATCTAGTCCAATCCCCCTGACACACCAGGATCACCTAAACCAAGTCACACAGGAACACATCCAGGTGGGTCTTGAACATCTCCAGTGAAGGAGACTCCACAACCACCCTGGGCAACCTGTTCCAGTGCGCCGTCACCCTCGCCATGAAGAAGTTCTTTCTCAGGTTGGTGTGGAACCTTCTATGTTCCAGCTTACAACCATTGCCCCTCATCCTATCACCACATGACACTGAAAATAGCCCAGCTCCATCCTCCCGACACCTACCCCTCAAATATTTGTAGGCACTAATGACATTAATGAGGTTACCCCTCCGTCTGCTCTTCTCCAAGCTAAAGAGACAACTCCCTCAGCCTCTCCTCATAAGGGAGGTGCTCCACCTCCATCATCTTCATTGCCCTACACTGGACCTTCTCCAGCAGCTCCATATCCCTCCTGAAGTGAAGACCCCAGAACTGGACACAATACTCCAGGTATACAGATTCTTTTAGATCGCCAGAAATTAATTAGTAATCAATGATTAGCAACTATTACTGCAGGAGCTATAGCTCCTACAAACCAAAATATGATTGCAAACTTGGGCTTAATATCCTGGGGAAAACATTAGCATAGTTGGGGTTGCAAACCCTACCAAAAGGCATCCATTCTGGGATAGAAAGAGTGAGAAGAAAAAGCTGTCCATCCATCCTTGTAAGTTGAAATTTCATCCCACAAATTAGGCATAAGGGCAATATTTATACTTCATTACTTGCAATTACATTAGGGGTTCGGGTGGGAATGTGATCAAAACACCTCTCCATAGGAATTACCAAAAACCTTTGAGTTGTAACAGCTAGGAATTTGTGAAAAGCATCCCTTGCTGCACCCCTGGCAATTAGCAGAAGAATGAGTCTACACAGGCTTCGCTGCAAAGTTTTTTCTTTTGCACCAGGCTTCTGCACAGGAACACAGAGCTTTATGCCTTCACCTTAAAACCGTTTGCTCTGGCCATCAGATATTTATCAGCAATCAAGTACTTATAGTTTGGTAGCAGCTCTGAAATTCGCGGATTTCCTGCCACCGACGGCCCCACCTCTTTAAACCTTTTGGCTTCTGCCTCCCCAGATCTCTGGGGACAACAGCAAAAATTGCTGGTGACTTGCTAGTTTTCCGATTGATTAATCAGTAAGTGCTGCTGCAATTTAACCCTTTTGACCTACATTACACTAGCAATAAATTTTGAATTGTCAAATCAAACTGTGGTAAGTATACTCATCCGTGACAGCATTAGGATCTTAAAAAAACCTCACTATTGAAACAGAATATCAACAACCCCAATCAGCAAATAGGACAAGTATCACGCTAAGCTAACTTCATGGCTATGTGGTTACGACTGCAGTAGCTGCCCCAGGCCTGTATGTTATGACCTTGCCTACAGTGTACCTTTCCCAGTCCCTGATAACTTCATTTAAGGTCTCGCAAAATGATCTAGGAGTAAAGCAATTCTTAATTAAAAGATCAACAGAATGCAGGGTATAGCAATGTGACAGACACATTGGAATGCTGCACTTTGGAAATGGACCTCAGTGTATTGATTGATAGGAAGCTAAATTGAGCCAGCAGCATGCCCAGGTGGCCCAGAAGGCCAAGCTGCGTCAGGGCAGGTGTAGGCTGGATATTAGGAAGAATTATCAAACATTGGGACAGGCTGCCCAAGGCAGTGGAATCCTATCCCTGAAAGTATTTACATGAAGTTTAGAGACATGGTTTGGGGGTGACCAAGCTAGGTCAAAGCTTGGACTTGATCTTAGAGGTCTCTCTTCCAACCAAAGATATTCTGTAACCTCTTACAACTGGAATGGGAACAAGAAAAGGGTGCAGGAAATTAAGAGATAGTTTGCCAGAGGACTGGACATCAAAATAAACAAATGCCAAGTTGGGTCAAATGTGTATTTTCAGTTACCATCTCCCCATACTATTTCCTTCTGTGTTTTGCAGAAGATATCTACATAGCTTTTTACTGCAAATTTTTATTATTTGATTTGGGATTTCTCTATGCAAAAGGCATATTTCTGGTTCTTGACATGTTCTGCAGTGAAAAGTTGCAAAGAGAGGGAAGTAATTTGTGCCCAATTCAGTTAATAAGATATGTGCTAGAGATGTCTCTTCAGGTCTTGCTGATTTTGTGGTAACTGGTAACTTCCACAGGGCAAAGTCTAAGGCCTAGTTTTCTAGCTTTCTGTGTAAACCTCTCCTGATCCACGATTTTCAATAGATACTTGGTCTACAAATGGCTATCACTTATTTAATGAGGCTTAGGGTTAGGGAGAGGAGGGTTAAACTGAAAGGTATTTCAGATGAAATACCATCACATTTTACTTATTGTTTAATTCTTACAATTTTACTCAAACAGTTCTAAACATTTTCTGCTGGCACAAACCCAAGACCAGTCCAGCCCTTTCCTTCTAACCCAGGGCAACAGAAAAGGCTACAACTTTAGAAGGTTATAACGAAATACACATTAAGGCAAAGTTTGTGTGGTCAAGTAGCCTGGATATTACGCTTGGCCGCATTGGAAAACTATATTCATCTACTGATCGACTCGTTACAGAAACAATCAGGCAAAGGTACCTACATAGCCAAACAGGACTACGTTAGCATGGCAGCACAGTAGTATTTTAACATTTTATGAAATGCAGATTGCACAGATGCAAATATAGGAAACCTCATTGTGTTACTGTTGTTCAGAAGTTTTAGTAATACAAGTATTCCAAGTAATATTGCTTAAATGAGCCCCATTTACAAAATGTTGGCTAGTTTGTTACTACTTTTAATTTCTCAGCTGCTCCTTGTTACAACAATTAAAAATGGGATTTAATTAGATTTTTAAAATTAATAAGAGGATGAGTTTGCTAAATTCTATCTCTAATAAAAAATTGCTTATCTGATGCTTACCCAGAATCAGATAAGTATATAAGTTTACAATAATTTCCTGAAAGATATCTCTGGTACTTACAGATTTTGATTGGAGTAGACAGTAAAATGTTACAAGAACTCTGTTCTGTAAAGACTGGAGATTAACTGTTGAGAGACCTGAAACAATCATGAACAGCTCTGCATCTTTGTGCTGAAGTGTAGAACACTGAGTACTACTGAGTAAATGAAGCTGCCCAATTCCAGAGCGTCTCCTTGCAATGTTAACCACAAGGTCCAGTAACCAACATAAACGTCTTAGGCAGGTAATACAGAATGCTTGTCTCTAAACACCGCCACAAAGCACCAACCTCTCCTGATATCTGAGATAAAAGTATAAAAACACATGGAAATACACCAACATCAATACTAGAAAAACAGTAACTTAAATTCAGCCTATGAACATGTGAGT
Organism: Rhinopomastus cyanomelas; assembly: GCA_013400115.1. Classification (NCBI taxonomy): domain Eukaryota; kingdom Metazoa; phylum Chordata; class Aves; order Bucerotiformes; family Rhinopomastidae; genus Rhinopomastus; species Rhinopomastus cyanomelas. The sequence continues at coordinate 271,226 of VXBP01009534.1, read as the reverse complement.
CTAAAATATCACATTTCAGATTATACCATCACTGCTTGATGTTCAAAGGTCCTAGGTTATCTGAAAACCTATGCACCTTGCAAAGCAACATAAATCTAGCATCTACAGAAAGAAAACCAGAACAGCAACCCTTGGAAATCGGATGCGAGTCAGCTGTTTGCGCATAACTCAGCAAATCAGATACTGAGAGTCATTCGTTCTCTAAAGCAATTTCTGCAGCAGGTACCACGTAATTCTGCACAGGGTTTGAACACAAGTACCATTAAAGAAGAAAAATCCATAGCAAAGATTTGAAGTAATACACTCTAATGAACACAATAAAAAAAAGAACCTAGTCCCTCAACAATCAAAAAAACTTAATATTGTAACCCTTGAAGAATTTAAACTTCAATTACATGGTGAAAGTGAGGTAGTAGGCCCTGAAGCACCAACCAGATAATTAAAAAATGAAAGTAAATATCAGACATGGGAAATTATTGTAATTAAAATTTCAACACATATAAACACAACAGCTCCAACATTACTAAATGGAAACCAAGCAGTAGCCTTTGTTATTAGGGAGCTGAGTAACAAGCTACCATTTAATCACCCCTATCTGTTCCTGTAAGTGCATACTTTGCAAAGTATTATATTAATTTTTTGTAGAGTGTTAATTATCTCTCAAAGAATGACAGACTTGCTGGCTTTACACCTGAAATCAAAGACTTCCACTTCAAAAATTTTACTTTTTTAAAAAAGCATATTTTCCATTATTTTGACTTGATTTTATGACACATCAGTAATAACTGTAGTTAATCAGTAAAAGTAGTACTCAAGATGTCTTATCTTCTCCATTTATATAAATGTACAACTGTTATTAACAACTTGTTTTCCAGATCAAAATGCTTCCCAGGTCTACTGTAACAGACAGAAAAGTTCTTTAGGGTTGAGTTGGTTCTTATGCCTACAGTGTAAAACTACATTTTAGAGACACAATTTGTGTGGTCCTTGCGTGAGCCAAGCCTATGCAGCAGGTCAATGTGAAGATACCTAGGAAAAGCAGCATGCCAGCTTTTACACCCCTGAAAGATCAGGTTTGAAGTGTGTTGGTCAGCTATAAGAGTTATCTGGCATCTCTACCTGCATAAGATAGAGGAATGCTGGAAAAGTGGAAAAGAGGAGCCCTACCTCAAGCTTGTCCATGAAAAGTGCCTGAAGTAGCAAGAGGATAATAGAAGAAAAGGATAAACAGGGAAACGTGCAAGGAAGAGTCATATGCAGAATGTGAGGGAAGGGAAAACATGAAATCCTCAGTACGTTAATAAGCACTAATAACCTTTGTTATGCTAAGGAGTTGGTCCAGGGCAGCCTATGCACATCCTTTGTTGGGACCCTACAGTACTTGGCTCCAGAGCTGCTGAAGCAGCAGAACGTGAACTACTGGAGCTTTGGTACATTGGCCTTCAAGTGCATCACAAGCTTCCAGCTGTTCCTGCCCAACTGGCTGCCAGTACAATGGCATATGCAGCAGAAGAGAGCTAGACATTGTAATTTCTGAAGATTTATCTGGAAAAGTCAAGTTTTCTAGCAATTATCCTAACCAAACAATCTAAACAGTGTTTTGTCAGACAGGACAAGGGGTAATGGATGCAAGCCTGAAGATAGGAAGTTTCACCTCAGTATGAGGAAAAACTTTAGAGCAAGGGTTATTAAATATGGGAACAGGTTACCCAAGGAGGTTGTGGAATCCCCTTCTCTGGAGACATTTCAGATGTGTCTGGATGTATTTTTGTGTAGTTTGATTTATGCTCTTTAGGTAGTTATGCTTTGCAGTAATTTGTATCTTGCTTGAGCAAGAGGGTCGACTCAATGCCAACCCTAATGAACTGTGTGTGTAAACAAAAAAAAAAAAAAATCACACCCCTATTCTGTTTCATAGCTATAGCATAATTTCCTCTAAAAGTAGGGTACAGGAGTACAGTGTTATCACAGTTCAGGAAGCCCAGCACAAGAAAATAAATGCCATTACAATTTAAAAGACTGTTAGATTTGTATGATATGAGGAGAGCACATAAGTTTTCAAGTGAGAATTTGGACAATATGAGATCTGAGAACAGGCTTCTTTAGCCCATATAAACCCAGAAAGAGTAGATAGCTGGCAGAGACAAGATCTTGTCTTTAAGTTTCAAGTTAATATAACTTTGCAATTACTCTAGTTTGAATGATAATTCACTATGTTAATTCAACATATCCTGATAAGGAGAAAAAAAGATAGCCCAAAGGCTTATGACTTAACTTGTGGATAGCATTGTTCTACCAAAACCAGCCTCATGGTTAAGGGACAAAATTATCAATCTCATGAAAGAGGATAACTAAAAATAGAAGGGGCCAGGGGAGAGCAAACAGTAGGGGGGGGAAAAAAAAAAAATCAGAAAAATTAATAATTAGGCTCTTCAGATAGGCTGTAAACCCTGCAGTACTCAGTCAATGAGGAAATGGGAGATGGAAGTTGGGACAGGTCAAGGGAAGTATGAGTCACTGCTAAATCTAAATCTATGACAGGTCTGTCTACTTGGTAGGACACTACTCTTGCAATAATTTAAACTGCATTGCTAAGCAGTCTGTCTGGACCCAGTTCACTGGCAAATGATCATTTCTCACAAAAGATAAAGCAGCAGGAACACACCAGTGAAGAGTCTAGAAAGGCAGGAATCAGGAATATGATTTAAGGATGAATGCCCAATAAATGGTTTAATCCAAAACTCACTGAAGACAATAGAAAGACTTTCAAAATGCTTTAATACAAGACTTGTAATCTTGAATGACTGCATTTAGAATCACTGCTTGACAAGCATATCAAAACACAGTGAACACTGCTTAAAAAATGGCTTCATAAATACTCTTTGAGATGATGATGCCACTGCTTCTTTGAAGATACAGTCATTAAAGGATGAAGCATGTGAACAGACAGTATGAGTCCTCTGAAGTTTAGCTATAATCTCCTTATTTCTTACTGCATTTCTGAAATCATCTCTGGTGAAAACAGAAAGCAAAACCAAGGCAAGGAGCTTCATTTGAAGTTACCTGTAGACCATCTTTACTCTCAGCTTTTTTTTCCTGTGTGTGAGAACATGTTCACGTGCATACACCTGGCTAACAGCATTTAAGCTTTTAATGGCTCATTTACCTGAACAAATAAAGAAAAGTAAGTTGTACTTCAGTATCAGCTGTTTGTTACACCTGCTCCTCATGCTCTGATAGATATACACGTACTTTTGACATTTCACTGCTCAATTAATGACAGCCAGAAGGAAATTACAGTCTAAGGGAAAAATTTAAAAGTTAAAATAGTATACTGTGATAGAGAAAAATAACAAAAATTAGACTAATGTGTAACAAGTTCAATCTTAGTGATTTCTGAACATTTCAAGCATGTTTCAATTAAAATACTAAGGAAAGTAAGAATTTCCAAGCAGGACAGGAGAAACAGCTTTTTCTAGAGTCCTTGTTTGAGTCCATGCCAGAACAGCACATCAGATATAGTTCATTTACTAAAGAAAAACAAAAAGATGAGACTTGTATTTCTGAAGTTCCTGATTATTTTTAAGTGTATGTATGCTAAGCTTTATTCATTAAAACAGCCCTATTAAAAATAATTCTACATTTGTGGTTAAATTTAATACAATTTCCTTACATCTTTTCAGAACTGAAAGTCACATTGTTCTGCATTCACAGTTTAAAGTCTTGCACTAAGGTGTAAGGATAAGGAGCACAGAAAGTTTTAAGACAGAATAATATTGGCATAATTTACAGTAAGTCAGAGGAGAGAAAAGTTCTCTAGAGTAATCAAAGGGATTTCTAATAAAAAAACCAACTTCCAAGGGAATAGCTGTTAAAACCAGAAAGACATGAAATTCTTCTTCCAGCTAAAGTAAAGTAAGTTATCTGGAAAAGAAAAATTGAGGTATGTTGAGATTTGTTTTTAGTATTTCTATGTACTTTTAATTTCTGTTGGCAGAGTATTATCCTTCACATTTTGAGGACTTAATACTTTTTGAAATTGTAGAAGAACCACCAGCAGATATGACATGATTGTTTATGGCAGTTGCATTTACAGAGATTTAATTGCTGAAGCAATTAATTTTTTTTAATAAAAGCTCTTCTTGGAAAAAGAAAAAGCCTGTTACTGCATCTTAAACACCCGTACAGCATTGCATCTATTCTGAGGTCTGAACAGACTTCAACACCTCATAGAAAATACTATAAATTAACACCTTATAGTGCCATCTACTGCTAAAGTTACTAATGATTCTAATTTATATGTAATCAAGCAGTGTTTCAGTAGAAAACTTGGAAAATACAGTTCAAAAGTGAAGAAAGATGGTATGGCATAGTTAATTGTGTGATGTAACACACATTATTGTCAAATCAGTAGCTACATGGATTAGGAAAAATTTACCCCANCCCCCCCTTATTTTCTCTTTCTAGAATGAAATTCTGAGGAATAACACAAATATCTCTCGGTACTACTCAAAGACAACCCTTAGAAACCAGTTTATTTCACCATTTTACAAAGAGGTCATGTGCTCTATGTACAACACATACTACCACACCAGGGACTTCAGTCTTACAAACAATTCTACAAATAGGTATCTGCACTTAACACAATGCAGAAGTCTTGAGGCAATTATTAGGCTTGTACTTTGAATCCCAGCATCTAGGGAACAGTAAAAACAAGTGTATGTAAACCTCACCCGGCCAGGTTAGAACCTGTAATCGGTTGGTTGTGGCAGGACACAGGGAGCAGGCTTTGGTGATGCCATTGCCATCCAGCTCCAAAATGGACCTACTGTTGTCCAAGGCTGAACCAATCAGTGATGGTGGTAATGTCTTTCATCACATTTCAGAAACAGGGGTGTGATGTATAATTTTGTGTGTGGCTATGGTGTAACTACAGACAGAAAGGAGTGAGAATATGTGGAAGACACTAGGAGGAGTAAACAAGGTGGTGTTCCAGGCACTAGAAGTGAATGCCCAAAGGAGACTGTGACCCCATGGGAAGACTACATTGGAGCAGGCTCTTAGCAATACATTAATCTGGAGCAAGTTTGCTGGTAGGACTTATGACCTTGTTCTTGTCTGTTCCTGGAGGAGTGCAGCCAGTGTAGAGCACCCACAGTAGAACATTCGCAAAGAACAAAAAACAACAGGGAGGACGCTGTGATTCTATGACTCACTTTGAGGATGTTCATGCATGACTGTCTCCTGTGGGAACGACAGAAGAGGGTCCTCTGTCTGAAGAGGTATGGTTAACAGAAACAACGTGCCATACTGCAACCTCTATCTCATTATTGCTCTCTGTCATTGGTGGGGTAGGAGATTGACAAATCAGGAGTAAAGTCTGAGAAGAAGAGTGGGGAAAATGTTTTAAATTTAAAGTTTTTCCTCATTATCCTCCTCCAATTTTATTGGTAATAGATTATCTTCCCCAAGTCAGTTTTACCTGAAATATTCATTGGTGAATGTTGTTTCCCTGGCATAACCTTAATGCATTGGACTTATACTATTTTCTCTTTCCTCTGAATAGCTTAATTAGAACAGCTTTAGTGGGTATTTATTTTGGCATCAACCTGCTATAGATCCAAATGTAACCACACAGCTGGTGATTTATTTTCTTAACCAAACACCAAACTAAGATCAATGTCTAGATACCTAGAGAAATAATGGAACTCAAAAGGCAGAACTGGGCATTCTGGAGATGGCCAGAAGAGTAGACTAGAGTTACAAGTTATGTGGAAGTAATAAAAGGCATTTTACAAAGCTGCTGTGTTTTGATAAACAGTAAACAGGACCGTTATCCAGTATCTGCAACTCCTTGCTTAACACAAAGTAATAACTCAAGTGGAGGCATATCTTCACTACTGTTACTAGATCTAATGCATTTGCTGACATCAGGTCAACAGATTTACCTCCACATGAAAAGTTTGGTCATGTCTGTATTAGTTTTAGTTTAAACATTTAGAAAGAAATGTAAATTACAGATCCAGTTCTGGACTCTCTTGCCAGCTATATTGCGTCACACACAACTGATCTACATCCACTGGAATTCAGAGCTTGAAAAAAATACAAAACCTGAACTAATCTGTATTCAAGGTATATTGATTTCCATATGCATTCAGTTATTTGGCATGTGAGCTGAGACTCATAATTCTCCTGCTAAGTATATTTTATTACTTCCTTTAAAGGTTACAAAGATAATTTCCAAAATATATTGATTTGCAAGTCACCTGCTATTCCTCAGCTACAAGAACCGTTTCTCCCCTAGAGCTAACAAGCAGAACTTTAAACACCTGAAAAAAATTATCATCATTTTTTCTGGCATATTTTCACCCTGCTATTTCTGACTATTTATGAATTTTATTACTGCCACATTGCAAATTATTAAATGAATGATTACCATGTCAGACTGCAACTCCTGGCACATTTATATATAATATTTGTTTTTATAGCTACAGTTTTATTTATTATATCCTCTGACACAGAGTTGGAGATAATAAAACAAATTAAAAGGAAGAGAAGCTACAATTGCTACTTTGATAAAAAAAGAAATCATTTCACAGCATTATTACGGTTACAGAATGACAATCCATCACTGGACAATCTTTGGGTTTGTTTGATTTTTAAATGTGTTTAATGCTCTGATGATTCATGCACCAGATTGACAGTATTGTCAGCATTAATGATTGTTTTGGGTGCAATAATCACTTATGCTAAATATAATCATCTCCTTCATCCAAACAATGTTTGTATCACTGGACCACTGGAAAACAGCTATTTGAAGGCGTGGACCATGACTTCGAAGTTTTTTGGCTGGCCTCTTAGGATGGAATGTTCTCCCTACTTTCAAGTTTAAAGATAGGATTTTTTTTTTTTTAGGGGTTTTTAATGTCACATCATTAACTGGAAATAACTTGTTGCTAGAAATCATTTTCTTATGAAAACAGCTTTGTTAACTACAATAAAAATTTCTGTGCTTCTTTTTCACAGGTGGTCATTCAAACTGGAGAGGCAGTAGCCCTGCAATAACCACTTAACTACTAATCAAAGAGCTCACCTAAACAGTAGGAGAGATGCATTTCTATTCCAGTCCTCCTTAGCCTTGTATTCATCAGGTAGAGTTCACTCTGAGCTATTGCTTGCTTTGGAAACACTCCCCCCCAATCTTCTACTGAACTGATTTGACTGTATATGAATAAATATTAATTGCAGCAGAGACAAGCAGAGTTTTGCCACAGCCCATGTGAATCTTATAGCTCAGTAGTTATCAGTGTTTCTCTGCTACTCTCTTGCTAAGAGTTACTTAACTGTTTTGCTAGGGGATATTTAACTATTTAAACGGTGAATGACAGAAATTAGGCTATCTCAGTAGTTAGATATCCAAAAGCTGGAGCCCACTAGTTTCTGTCAGAGGACAACCTCTCTTCTGATAGAGAAGAGTATTTATGTTGCAGACATGCTGTTTATGTTTAAGATCCTTATTACCCAAGTGAATAAACAGCAATTTTTATGGTCAACAAACATGGGAGACAAAGGACATGGGACTGATTGCTGTACTTGACACCGCATAGGAGAACACTGTGCATTTCTGCACTGCTCCCAACATACATTAACTCTCTGCCTGGTATGTTGCTTATTCTGCTGTGGCCTCTAGAAAAAGGCTCTAGTATTACAATCCTGTTTCATTGGATATAACTCTGCAGTCAGCACCTAATGATGACAGACCTGCAGTTTTGTCTCTAGGCAGCAGAATGAATCTTCCAAAACAGCAGCTAAACTGTGGTCACATGTAACACGTGACTGGGTATCCAGACCACAGGACTCAGTTACAAAGAAGGTGCCATTCCTCTTCTCCCTTTTAAAGTGTTCAAACTGGGCCTATAGATCTTACAACAAACACACTACAAAAGGAACTACATCAATCTACTCTCAAAAATGATTTATAAAGTTTTATTTCCTTGCAATGAATTTGACATGTGCATTTTGAGAAGAGCTTTCAGAAACAATGGATACCTTTTTGTCCTTGCCCCGATTTGCAATACATTTGTATTTGTGGGGCTCAGATTTCTTTTAATCTGATACAAATTACATGATAGAATTAGAAAAGATCAAGCTTTAAGCTTTGATTAACATAGCACTTAGTTGTGTGAGAATGTGTACAGAAGGACACTCATTTCTGCTTGCCTTCTTATGGCAGAGGGTTCTTCATTTAGATATGCTGAATGAAAAATAGATCATCTGATTCTGGTAAAATTGTTACTGATGCATGTATTTTTCCTGAAGTCTATTTCTGCTAGACATTTATTACTTTGAATCATTCTTGTTTTTATCAAGCTTTGCACAACTGCATGTTGACAACAGAAGGAACACTTCAGATAAATATTTTTAGCCAAGACTAGACTGGGGGTGCAGAAATAACTGAGTTGTAAAAATAATCTAGTTAATTTTGTACAGCTGCTCTACCTCCTTAAAAATACAGCCTTCCTGATCTATTATAGAAATCATAAACAAGCACAGCAAGCCTGGTGACTGTCATAGGACAATATGTACTGACTACTCAGAATTCATATAAAAATAAAGATCCACATTAAACCTTGAAGTAATCCATGAAGTTCATAGATTTTTTTCTTGCAGACAGCCTCCAATTTGAGTTAGGCTGCTCTTTCTCCTTTTAATAGCTGGTCAAGCCTGATCTAAATTGAAGAGGAATTTGCAAGGCAGAAGAATTCTTTATGTACAGTAAAGCATTCATATTTCTTAAAGCTTTCACCTAAATAACATTAATCCAGAATGGTCAACTACATATTCAAATAAGTGTATTTAATGGAAACATTTGTTTCTGAGCCATTCATATCTTGAGTGGACTAGCACCTGTCTCTGCACAATCATCACCACTAATATCCACACAACCCAAAATCTGCAAAAAATGTATTGTTACATATATTCATTTATACAGTAGAAGGTAAGACTTTCATATCAAATGATAGCAAAATAACTGCACTACAACTGTCAAAATCTAATTATCTTATGTTGAAGTAATTTGGCTTCTGTACCAAAGGCAGCCAAAGAAACAATTTGCCTCATGCCTATCCCTTACTTTCCAGCCTGAATGCACAAGCCTCCCTGCTGGCTGCGATGCGGGGATCAAGGGACAACACATACAGACTAATGTAGTCTTAGTGAAGCCGTTTATTGCTAACAGAGCATATATTTTTATACCTTATGATCTCATTCTCAAGCATCTACTATGATTGGTTTAAGACCATTACTCACACAATAGCCACCCACTATAAAAGCAATATGATTGGTTTCTTCATATCTGTCTTCTCCCAGTCTTAGCTCAGTCTTTCTCAACCCAATGTTACCAATTATTCTCTGCTTTGGTTGTCAACTTCTCCTTGCTTAATACATCAGCACCAAGATGTCTTTCAGTCACTTACTCAATGTCCTTCAATCACTTAATATACTTCAGTTACTTACAATACCTTCCATTTAGACTCTCGTCAACAACTCAGGTCTGGATCGCCCACATGTCCATTCTCTTTCAGGTAGCCCGTTACAAATTCCCCTTCTGTTCTTTGGGTGATCCAGGCCTGCTGCATCATGCTTGACATAACATTCTTTAAACATTTCCACATGCACCCTAAACATAACAGTGCAACAACCACAACAAAAACAACATCCCAGTTTTCAACAAAGATAGTAACCATCCAGAAAGTCCCCATCCCTTAAACAAATTATTGAACCAACTCCAGCCATCATCCTGCTGCAACTTCCTTACACCATCTTTTAACAGCTTAATACTTTTATGAATCGATTCCGAGCGATAAGTTTGGACAACAGAGGTGCACTCTCGTACCAGGAGCGCTCTTCATTACAATGAGGCTCAACTTTCCACATACATTTCTGATTGTACAAACCACAAAACTATTCACTAGTGATTTAACTCATTTCTTTACAAGTCTAATAATAAAAGTGTATTTGCTATGTAAATACTATGTATACAAAGACTATTTACTAAAAACCATAAACAGCCACATTGTGTACATGGGACTACGCAATTCTTATGACTGTTGGTTACTATATTTTCAGATATGTGCCAAAAGTCAGATCTCTCCTATCGCTCATACTTTACATGGTCTTATAAACTCAGGACTTTAAAATTGAGAGCAAGTCCGTAAGCTTTTAAAGTGTACTCATTGCTTGTTCTGCCCTGAGCCAGAAATTCCTATCTTGTGTTATCACAGAACATGTACATGATGTCTCACTGGAGTCTAACAAAGTGAAATCCAGCCCATCCATACCAAAAATAAAAAATCCCAGCATGGCTGATGAAACCACTCCATTTAGAAATTCATTTGTCTTATTACTGTTCTCTCATGCAGCAAAGCAGTTAGAAAAGGAAGTACCAGAGAACAGTAGCCCAAACAGCTTTAGCTTTCTCTGACTGACAATTATAATGCAGAAAATCCATGCAAGCACTGCCTTTGGCAGGGTTAGAGAAACTCGTTGAATGTGTTAAATGCCTTACAAGACACGAGACAACAAAGAGGCAGGAGGAAAAGCAAGTATTCCTCACACCAATAGTGTCAGCTCCATCTGTAAAACAGCACTGCATGAACTCTCACACACAACAATTTGCACCTGAGCAAGAGTCAGCTTGTATAAATTAGAATCACTAACGTAGTTAGATACATAGGTGATGCCTATTTAGCTACCAACATTTAAGTGTGACAACTTATATTTCATTCAGATAAAGATTTAGCACCTTAAGAACCCAAGTTAAAGCAGTATCTGCAGGAAGAAGAAAACCTCAGTCTTTGCTGCCTTCCACCTGAGAAGAACTGTGCCCCATTCATGGCTCTACCCTTCACTGTATATAGAGTACAGGGACAGGATATCTGTCACAAGGTGAACACACAAAAAGGTACTCACATAAGAGTATGGAAAATTGTCATATACGATTATAGGGGGGTGGAGATCATGGGAATTTACAGAAGTTAAGACTCCCTTCACCCAAGTGAACACCATTGACCTTTTTTTCTTAAGTTATCACTACACAAACCTACTATTTTTAACTTAATTGCTGTATTTTCCCCAGTGAGAATGTCATCAATTCTTCATAAAGAATACGTGTTTTCAGGAAATTCAAAAAATTATAAATTCTCTAATTTTTGAGTTTCTCAATCCATCATCTTTCATTTTCTCCCTGCAAAGTTACTAAAAACAAGAAAAAGATGACCTATTATGAAAAGACAGACACAACCAATAATATAGGGGTCCAAAATTCTTAAACTGTTTCATTTGACCTTGAATTTAACTGAACATACTTGTAGCTGCAGCAGCCATAATTGCCTACCACATTACAATAATTTGTGGTCAGGCTAAAAGCAAGTGTGGAAGACAGCAGGCAACTTGCTCTTTAGGTGTAGCAAGTTCATGTCTGGTGAAGAACAACTGAAATCACCAACAGGAAGAAACTGTAGAACTGAAACTAAAACCTTACAAGTGTGCAAACAGTCTATGCTGACACAATCATCCTTTTTACTACACAAGTACATCTCTCTTAAGAACCACATTCACTGTCTAGTGGGATCATTAACACTGATTGATAGAGCCAAGATTTGATTATGGAAAGCAAGTTACTTCATGGATGCATAAAGTAGCAGTAACCATTGGGAAGAATTATCTCTTTCTCTGATTCTAATAAGGAATCCTAGGAAGCCTCTTGTAGAATTGATTGATTGCAAGGCAAAGTTACTTGCTGAGCATTGCCTCCAACCCTGCATGAAGCATGTGGTCATTCTTTATTTTATCAAATAGATAAAGTAGTTCTTGCTGTTATCTCTTGTCCTTGTTTCGCAATTTTGCAGCATAGACAGCAGCTTGCACTGCAGTGCTGTTTATTGGGAAAGCCTATATAGATACTGAGAGGCTGAAAAATTTGAGATAAGCCTATTGATACTGGGCTCTGATAAAAATAAACTAAGTTATCTGCAGTGCCTTAACAGACTGACTTACACTATGGTATCCAACAGCCGGCATATTTTCTTTTCCAACCATAAAAACCCCTTTTTTTTGGTAGAATACAGTAGCTTGATTTAATTTTTCTGGGTGCAATCTAGTGCAATTTATTCACCTGGCTGGCAGCTGATATGAATTTGTTAAAAAGTATTTAAACTTTGGCAACAAAAGGCATAGGTAAAACAGAATACTAAAAGTATCAGGAGTCAGACATAAGTGTTCCAGGAATATAGATCCCCAGGAGAATCCGAGATACTAGGAGCCATTGAAATAGGCAAAAGAGGTTTGAGCATATAAAGTTAGAATTGAAGCAGTAGAAACTCTTTTTAAGCTGTTATTTTGCGGAGAGGGTTTGGTAATTTTAAGTTTTTGTTGGTTTTTTAGCATTAACTTCAGATTACATGTCTTTGTCAGACAGTCTACACAATGCAGACATTCTATAGTATGACTGTCTTTTCCACTCCTTGCAAATAAGTAGTATCTGTCTCAGGAAATGAACTGCTCAGCTAGCCAGCCCAAGTCCCACCACTTGGAACTGTATGTTGCTAGTCAAAAAGCCTGGTAGATAAAATTGATTTTAAGAGCAGAACTAGATTATTCAAAAATCAAATTCTCATTAAATTGTTCTCAGGTTTTTTCCTAGATCAGCTGACATGACGACCACCACCTTGAGCTAACCACTATAGTAAATAAGCAGGCACAGCAAAGACTACAAAAAGTACAAATTGCAGCTTTGTAATTCCACCGACCTATGCTGTATCAGGATATCTAACTTTGTAATTGCTGTGCTTTTTCCTCACAGGTTACAATTTATTCCTTAGGTAAAATGAAAGGCAGCAGCTAAATATGAAAGTTGTTGACACAAACTATAATAACCATGTGACACTCAAAGAGAAGGTGAAACCTTGGTCAAAACTTAGAGTATTTTGCATGGCCACGTCTATTTAGACAGAGATTGTGAAGGTCGTAGCATCCTTGACCAGAAACATGTTTGGTTCTATTTATACCTTTATTCATCACCTTGACAGTCTTGGAGAAGTTTGTAAGATGTCAGCATACATCCTATAATGGCTTTCAAGAGATAGAAGTATCATGACATTTTTCTTTGCCAAAGACAGTAACATGGTAAATTGCAACAAATAGGAGATATTTTTCAGCCAAACAGACGCAGTGTGGTCAAGACAATTGGGTAGTGAGGTGGATCATGAACTGGCTGCAGAATAGAAGCCGGAGAGTAGTGATCAATGGGACAGAGTCTAATTGGAGGCCTGTATCTAGTGGAGTGCTCCCAAAGGTCAGTACTGGGACCAGTGCTATCCAATGTATTCCTTAATGACTTGGATGAGGGATTAGGGTGCTCGGTCAGCAAGTTTGCTGATAACACAAAGCTGGGAGGTGTGGCTGACACTCCAGCAAGACTTGGACAGGCTGGAGAGCTGGGCAGAGAGAAATGTAATGAAGTATAACAAGGGTAAGTGTAGAGTCTTGCATCTGGGAAAGAACAACACCAGGTACCAGTATAGGCTGGGGACTGACCTGTTGGAGAGCAGTGTAGGAGAAAGGGACCTGACAGTCCTGGTGGACAGCAGGATGACCATGAGCCAGCAACATGCTGTTGCAGCCAAGAGGGCCAACAGCATCTGGGGTGGATCAGAATGGGGGTGGTTAGCAGATCAAGAGAGGTTCTCTTCCTCCTCTACTCTGCCCTGGTGAGACTACATTTGGAGTATTATTTCCAGTTCTCACCTTCTCAGCTCAAGAGGGACACAGAACTGCTGGAGAGTGTCCAGCACAGAGCCACAAAGATGAAGGGAGCAGAACACCTCCCTTCTGAGGAGAGGCTGAAGGAGCTGGGTCTCTTTAGCTTGGAGAAGAGGAGACTGAGGAGTGACCTCATTAATGTCTATAAATATGTGAGGGGTGGGTGTCGGGAGGATGGAGCCAGCCTCTTCAGAACAAGGGGCAATGGGTGTAAGCTGGAACACAGGAATTTCCACACGAATATAAGGAGGAACTTCTTCCCAGTGAGGGTGATGGAGCACTGAAATAGGCTGCCCAGGGGGGTTGTGGAGCCTCCTCCTCTGGAGACGTTTAAGACCCACCTAGATACGTTCTGGTGTGACTTGGTCTAGGTGATCCTGCTGTGTCAGAGGGATTGGACTAGATCTTTTGAAGTGGCTTCCAATCCCTAATGTTCTGTGATTCTGTGGTCTAGATCTTCAATATTCAAATCTGAATAGAAATTGACTTGTTGCATCATTCCCCATAGTGATAAAGAGAACTAAACTGCAATTTAATGCCTGGTAAAGAGTATGACCTCCATTGATTGTTTCCTATGCGCTTAAGCACTCGATCAATTTTTTCACCACCCCAACCACAATATGCCTGTTATTTGAAGTGAAACCTAAAGTTTAAATGATCCAAAAAGCTTCCAAAGAGATTTTAAACAAAGTAAAAAAGAACCATAAATCAAACACAGACACCTACAAAGAAGTACATAGTTCTGATCTTCGCACCTTTGATCTAAAGCCTATTTTTCTTGGACAACACTCTTGTCCTCCATGACAAGAAAACTTTCAGAAGTATACCTACATGAAGTATCTTTAATAAATACTGTGTTGCTAATCATTCCTCTATCTGTAACGTACTTCAGTTCAAAAACTTCAAGAATCAACATTTTTTGGTATATAAGAGGTTCAGCTCTCTTTCAAAGCATTAGAAAGACCAATACTTGAAAAATGGAGTAGTTATCACTTTCTTAAAAGGGACATGATTTTGTTCTGGTACAATTAAGTATACATCTAAAACAACCAACCACCAAACTCCAAAACCAATCCCAAAACCTAACCAATGACAGTCACTTATTTTTCAGCCTCAGGGCTACATTTGAAAAAAAAGTCTTGAAGCTCACCTCTGCAGAATGTCTTTATAAACATTCCAAATCCTAGGCTGAATTAATATCTTGAAGTGCTGAGATGAAGCTTGTATATTCTTCCTCTAAAATCCCAGAAAACAAGATATATTTATTCTCTCCATTTGAATTTTAATTGTTCTGTTATCTTGATACCATTACTCACAAAAGATCTTACTCCCCATCTAGAGTATACTAAAGTCATAATTAAGAAGTCCTTCAAACTTTCTTATAGGCAGTAAAAATGACCAAGAAAACACACGTTTTAAATGTGAACTTAATGTCTCAAGTAGTCATTGCTCTCTGGATAGTAGTTCACTTACATAGATATAAATAGGCCCAAACACATCAAGCTCCAGGATTTAATAAACAAAGGAAATGTTACTTCCAAACCCCCACAAGACTGAGTTATTTTATTATGTTTCTGTTGCACTTAAAGCAACCATCAAGAAAGCAGACAGAGTGGTGGGGCTGGTAGAATAGCCTTAGATCTTACAGTATGCTTGTCTCAAACCAGCTTTGACTAATATGAACTTGATTAATGTTCACTTCCAAACAGACTGTCATCTCATACATCTATATAAACATATATTTAGAATTCTGATACAGAAATAAATCTGAATTAAAAAACACCTATCCAATCGTGCCATCATGCTTTCACAAAAGAAAATGTTTCCTGTTTTTATATCATTCAGTAAGAATTTGGTAGAAAGGGAAATAAATCATCAGCAAATTTCACATATTCCTTTATAACTAAGAATACACCAGCAAATGAAACTGAAGCAAGGAAGGTTTAATATATTATGAAATTTATGATTAGCCAGAGTGCTTGCATGAAATAATGAGCTAATTCAGTTTTCAGATACTTTATCACAAGACTGTCATTAAGGGAATGACAGATTAGACCTATAATAAATATACTGAAGGCCACAGCCAATATTATGGGTTTTGTAAAGTGTAACTAGACCATTGGTGGCAATTTTGGTCCACATAATGCTGAGATACATCAGGGCTTGCTTTCATTGACCCATTTGCTAATTAAGTCAGAGCCCAAACAGAATCTATGCTAAATGAACACTGATATCAGACACCTCACCCTGGGTTGTGGCACCCTGGTAAGTTACCAAGGGGCTACCATCATGTTGCATTTGTTCTAATGGTAAAACTACTCTTAAAAAAAATATGACCCAAACCCTAATTCATGCTAAGAATTCCAAGGAAAGAAAAAACCACACGGAAAAATAGTCCATTAGATTTAAGCATTTTGAGCCTGTGCAAAGTATGAAACCAAACTTTTGAAGTGTGGTTCTTGGTATTAACTGATAACTACAGCATTAGCAAATTCTTTTCCAAAAGGGAAAGACACTATAGAGCATAACATACTTCTACACCACAGAATTAAATTACCTTGCATATTGAAAATGCATTCACATTCTAGATGGTCCGATTTAACTTTTCTAGCATGAAATAAGCCACCTAAAAAAAGGAAAGATTTTGTATGAGGCCTGCTGAGATTGTCTCAGTTAATATGCACCTGAACCATGATTCCTAGATTAAAAAGTGCAAACAATATTTATCTTTTATTGACAGAACAGAAATAAAACCAGTAATCACAAATTACATGGGGACTACTTGTTCAGTCAATCAGAAAAGACCTTCATTAAACTGTCATTTTAAACTAAATCATGTACTGCATTATATTCAATACATGTGAGAAATATATTCATAATCTTAATCCGCTGTACTCCTAAACAGGATTGAACTTAATACTTACAGTAGCATGTCAGGATTCAAGCTAATTAGACTTCAGAAAAAAATTATCTGATATTACATTTTATGAAGTAATGCTTTTTCCTTATCCTCTAAATCCTCCTCAAAAGGTTATTACTAATAAATGAACTGGTGTTGAAAATAAGAAAAACCTGTAAAATAAACTGACTCACAAAAAATATATTTGGAAATATGTTTCCCCAAAACTCAAAAAAAGGCAAGAAAATCCTTATTTCTAGAAAAAGGATGCAAAACTTTTTTTAAAAAGACAAATTAAGTTCTCAGATAAAATGTAGTTAACCTCTTTCAGCACTGTTTCATGGACGGCAACTGTTACTGGAAGTTCAACTTTTCTTTCCTAGACATGTTACCAGTACAATCAACATCACATTTAGATTAAAATATTTGCATCAAGTGGAGTAAACCAAACTGAAGAACTGGTCAAGCAGCAGATACATTTATGTTTAGTACAGCAACAGCAATGGGGTTTGTTTGAAGCTACTGCTCTGAACAATGTAACTATATCTGACTGCATAAAAAAAAAATCTCACCTGAACCTACCTAGAAAATACTCTTTCCTAAAAAGGGTTTTCTATTACCATTTTAAAAAGAACAGTACTTTTTAAAAAAGCTTCCAGCTTGAAAAGAAAATTCTACAATCAAAAATGGAAAACAGAATTAAATTTTAAAACCATTAAGTCCTGGATGGCTAATTTAAGGTTGGATTCAGGCATCCTGCCAGAGAACACCAGAGTGAACCCCAAAGCCACAACTCTGAAAAGCTGGAGTGTTTTCATATACTGAAAGGTTTTATCCTAGCTTGTGCTTTTGCAGTCTGTAAGCTTCAACTATGACCAAGACATTTTTTCCATACTGAACACTATCATAGAAGGTATTTCCTCAAACATCTTGTACAAAACTGTGAAACTAACAAAATCCAACTTAATAATCTCTCCAAGAAATTAAAAGAAACAGCAGAACTTCTAGCAACACACGATTAAAGCACTTGCGCTTCTCACATCACTAAATATACCCTTCACGCTTCTTCCTTTGTGAGCATTAGCAGATCTGAATATTAAAATCAAGTCTCCAGCACACACAATCATACAGGCCCTATTGCTCAGCAAAAGGGCTAGAGAAACAAATGCGAATAAAGATGAGGAACCCACAGTATACACCCATACTGTAAACTAGGTTTTCCTCGAGTGAGCCGTGAGCCAGGTTTTACATTCAGACTCCAGGGATGTCTTTTAAAACTTTGGTACTCCACATCCGTGTGCTTCTGTATTGATGCATCATTGTCAAGGATTAAAACTGAGACAAAATTAACCAATGCATTCAGTTAGTGTGCTCATAGGCCCAAACAAAAAACAATACAGGAAGAAAGCTATTTATAAATTGCGGGCAAAACCAAAACTAGCTCGATTTGGGGGAAACACACTAGCAAGATCTTTATTTCACCCCACATAAAGACCAATATAAAGAATTCACATCACATAAACCCCACACAAAGACACAGAGATTATGGGATTCTACATAACAGACAAGACTTGTCCTAAGCCTTCTACAGGTTCAAATCCCTCCAGGATTGTGTCCCATGGCACTCTGCTCAGGAAGTTCCTGAAAAGGCCAGAGCCTGCTCTCCTGGAGACAGGGTAACAAACTTGCTGATGCATTCCTCATCACACCAAGGACAAACACCATAGAATCATTAAGGTTAGAAGAGACCTCCAAGATAAATCAAAGTCCCACCATCAACCCAATGCTATCATGCCTAGTAAACCATGCTTCCAAGCACCAAATCTATGTGTCTTGTATCCAGTCATGGATGGTGACTACCACTTCCCTGGCTAGCCTGTTCCAATACTTGACTGCTCTAAGATACTACTTCTAATGTCCATTCTAAACCTCCCCTGGTGCAACTTAAAGCCATATTTTCCTTGTCCTTTTTATAGTTAGCGATTTGGGAGAAGAGACTGACCCCCATCTCTCTACAATCTCTTTCAGGTAGCTATAGGCAACAATAAGGTCTCTCCCCTCAGTCTCCTTTTTTCCCAGGCTGAAAAAATCCTGTTCCCTCAGCTGCTTTTTATAAGACTTGTCTTCCTGGCCCTTCACTAGTCTGGTTGCCTTCCTTTGGGCCCACTCCAGCTCTCAATGCCCTTCTTATAGTGAAGTGACCAAAACTGGATACAATATCTGAGATGAAGCTTCAGCAGTGCCAAGTAAATGGGGAGCAGCCCTTGAGTCTGACATTCCCCCACCTCCTTATTTAAAATGAGCTGATACTTATGAATTATGCACTGTTCTGCAAATAATCAAAACTTGAGAAAGGTTTAATGCTGTAAGATATGGTGCACTCATTTTACAGAAAGCTGGAAAAGATAGCCCTAAGATACCCATCATTCTTACTGTCATTGGCACATAACAGAAGGTCCAAGTCAGATTTCAGGGTCCTTAAACATTAGTCAAATGAAATTTGCTTCCTTTGCTTTAAGTTTGAAAAGGATTACACTTTGAGAACAAAGCATTACAAGAACAAACACTGGAATGTCACAAAACCTCTCATGATTCATTCTTTGTAGAGAGTTGCCTTGTTCAACAACAATTAATTGGAAACAACAAACCAAATTCTGAATAACAGGCAACTGAAAGCATGATCTAGTAGAGCTTTGCTTTAAAGGTAAGCAAAGTCATCACTTGAAGTCGCCTTTTTACAACTAAGTTTGTAGTGGGATATACCTGTCATGTTTAAATATTTTCACTTGTACAGTTGCTTTTAAGTAACATTTTATGGTAAAAATTCAGACTTCATTCACTATTGTATCCATTTCCACCACTTTCAGCAACTTTGCAATAGGAATAGAGTTTGATGTTTACTCTTCTGAAACATGGAAAATGCAGTATAACACCAATAAACTACTTACATTTTTAAAGACTAAAAGCTTATCAACATTTGCCTGGAAGAGTATATTTCCGTTTTGCTCTGGAGCAGAAAGTGCAAATTAAGTGTCTCCCTCATTCTTTTCTCACTGTCAGTGTTATTCTCAGAACCATGCAAATGAGAAATCAAAGCCAGAGAATTTAAAGGGCCTCCAAGAAAAACTCCCTCAACACGTTCAGAGTTCTCCACTGAACTTTAATTTTCACTTGCTGCAAAATAATTACACTGCAGACACTCAAAAGATCAATACTGACAAGGTTTCAATAAGTTTCTACTTGAGGATTCCACAGCATATAGCTACTTGTATGTACACAAACTTCAAGTTTAATGGTAAGAGTGGAGTACACAGGGTCAAGTACATGTAGGGCTCAGGGTGACAGGGAAAGAGGCACTCATTAGAACAAATACCTTATTTTAACAGACAGCCCTTATTTCCTGTGTGTATATAACACTGTCATATATAGAGTAACTGTATGTAACATACTTTTTTTAATATATATATAAATAACATTTGCATTCAGGTACTGCAACTTTTAAGCACTGCAATACAAAGATCAGCCCACAGCACAGAAGAAAAATCCTAGAAATCCAAACCCACACTGGTAGGATAATTTTCTGCTTCAGAAACCAGGTAAGCAGAATTTAGCCTAAAAACTGTTCAGTTATTAGAAGAATGAGATAGCTTTAATTATGAGTAATTTAAGCAAATAAAATGCAAACTAAAGAACATTTTTACAGAAGTTTCAATTAGACTGAAACAGCATTCATAAAGCAGCTCTTCCAAAGGAAAACCTTGTTATTCTTAGGCCAATCCAGCTCAAGAATTCATCACAACAGCATAAATGTAGCAAGCATGAGTCATAATTTATGTCCAGCTCTTCAAATTTGTGAAGTTACAAGACAAATTAAAAATACCTACATTTTTAGGAAAATATTACTCATGAAATTCTAAAGAGAACAGGGGAAAGAAGAGTATCTGTACTGTCCAGGAAGCAGCAGTGTACATACAGGGTAAAGTCTCAGAATCATAGAATGTGCTGGGTTGGAAAGAGCCTTTAGAGGTCACCTAGTTGAACCTCCCTGAAGTGAGCAGGGACATCTGCAACTAGATCAGGTTGCCCAGAGCCTCATCCATCCAGCCTGACCTTGATCCTTCCAAGGGATTGAGCCTCTACCACCTCCCTGGGCAATGTGTTCCAGTGTTTCACCACTCACAATGTAAAAAGCTTACTCTCAAAATCCAATTTAAATCATCCCTTTTGTAATTGAAAACAATCACCCTCTTGTCCTGTCACAACAGACTTCACTGTAAGACCCTTTCTGTCTTTCTTGTAGGCTCCCTTTTAAGTACTAAAAAGCTACAGAAATGCCCCATGAAGTCATACAGAGATAAGCTGAGGGCTCCTGAGATAAAAGCCAACAGGAAAACATCAGTTAAGTATCTCAACGAAATTAAGGGGTGATCCTCCAAGAAGATAACACAGACAACAGTTGAGGTGAACTGCCTCTAGACCAGTGCATGCAACATGGGAAACAAACTGAAGAGTTGAAAGCCACTCCAGCTGAAAGAGTTGGAAGCTGTTAGAAAGGTTCAACTTGAATGCCATTAGTGAAACTTGGAGGAAGAATCCCAAAACTTGAGCTCAGATACTGATGGCTACAGGCTGATCAGAATGGACAAGTAAAGGAAGAATGGAGGCATTGCCATTTATGTCAAGAAATGGATGCATCACAAACAGCTGTCCTTAAGCATGTCAAAAGCTTATCAGTAAGAGAGACCAAGGAACTTTGCAGCTGGTGTCCCCTGATCAAGGGGAGCCTACTGACAGTCATTTTTACTCAAGCTGCAAAAGTAACATTGAGAGCTGTAGGCAATTGGAGGGCAAACCTGGAATATCCAAGTCATTCTTCAGTGTGTATAAAGAAGATATAACAAGGAAGCTGAACGTGAGAGCAAGTGAGATATCAGAGAGATTAAGATAATCAAGAAGCTCAAGGTAGAAGCTCACATTTCAGTAGTTACATGTGATACAGGGAGCTACTTACCGAATTCCTGAGACTTAAAAGCAAAGATGGACATGCTTAGTACAACAAAAAAAAAAGACTGGAACAGCAGAGTAAATGGCAATACAGTGAAAAAAAAAAAATCAGTCATGGAATACACTGTCATTTGCACACAAGAATATCAAACCTAGAAAAAAGGTTTCACTGCATGAAATGAAAAAGCAAGATTATTCTATGAATTTTAGCAGCTAAGTAAGCAAGCAGTTACCAATCTACTTACAGCAGTAAGTTACAAGTTTGCAGCTTATCTCAGTTTGGTACAGAAGACTACCTTGAAAATAGCTGTGGAGGGTGACCTGAAGAAAAAGTTCGTGGACCAAATACCAAATCCTATATAGAAAAGTGTTTAGTTCCATCCTATGAAGTGATAAGTGTCAGAAAAGCATAAAGATGGAAAAATACCAAGATGCATAGAATGTTTGCTGCAGCTTCCTTACAGGTCACAGTTGGTGAAAACAGAATGCTTCAAGCAGAAAACAGCTGGAAGTAGTTTCAAAAGAGCAATGTGGGCCCCATAAGACAGAACTCTAAAAAAATTAAGTGTAAGTAAGCACAATATTTTTGTTTTGTCATCAAAACCAAAGTAGTAGTAAAGCATTGTGAATGAAAACAGCCAGAGAAAAAGAGTTGAAGGGAAGGGTAGAGAGAAAAGCAAAAAGAGAATTGTAGAAACTATTTTAAACAATGCATCATGCCAAGTTCTGACAATTTTCTCATAAAATACAAACAAGATGTCTGGAGACTATGTATGTGACAGTGATTTTATGGGGGTGAAGACTCTTGATCAAGTAAAGAAAGGGGAAGAAAAATTTGTAATAAAGAGCAGAGTAGGGAAGATCAGAAAAGATAAGTACACAAATACAAATAAGAGAATGGAAAACCAGAGTAGTTTGTGCAGTTTTCATGACAGTTCCTATTCAGTGTCTGCATTACCTCATAATTGAAAACTATGAATATGGAATAGGAAGAATCACAATTATTAGGGATTGGAAGGGACTGCAAGAGATCATCTAGTCCAATCCCCCTGCCACAGCAGGATCACCTAGACCAAGTCGCACAGGAACACATCCAGGTGGGTCTTAAATGTCTCCAGAGAAGGAGACTGCACAACTGCCCTGGGCAGCCTGTTCCAGTGCTCCATCACCCTCACTGGGAAAAAGTTCCTTCTGATATTTATGTGGAACCTCCTATGTTCCACCTCCTATGTTCCAGCTTACAGCCATTGCCCCTCATCCTATCACTAGATGACATTGAGAAGAGCCTGGCTCCATCCTCCTAACACCCACCCTTCAAATATTTATAGACATTAATGAGGTCACACCTCAGTCTCCTCTTCTCCAAGCTAAAGAGTCCCAGGTCCCTTGGCCTTTCCTCATAAGGGAGGTGCTCCACTTTCACCATCCTTGTTGCTTGTGCTGGGTTACATGTTAGGACCCAGAAGAACTTTTTTATCTCCCAAACCACTCCCCTCTACCCCACAGTAGGAGGGTCCTGGTGGACCATCAAATAAAGCCAGCAGGGGGTGACTCAGGCAGTGTCAGCCAACTGCAGAGAAGACCCATGGCTCCTGTGCTCTGATCTGCTGCCCAGCCCCCCTGCTTTCTCCTGCACGCTGTCCTCTAGTTAAGCTTTAGTCAACTCTTACTGGTGGATCGGAAGGGGATCTATCTCGCACTTTAAGGTGTTTTGTTCTGCCTTAGACTAGTTCTAAGTGCGGTTCTGTTTTCGCAAGGGGGAAGTGGGCTGCGGGGGTTTGGGTACACGGTGGCCAGGTAAGCAGCAGCAGAGCAGGGGGGCACCGGCAGGTTGCCGATAGCAAAGTGCCCGGTGCCCACGGGAGAAGGGCGCACGACTGGCCTGTGACATTTTCCCTCCCTTCTGTTCCGGTGCAATGCAGTGCCTACGTGAAAACAGCCATGTGCCCGCGCCTGTTTCTGCCACACCGTGGCAAGAGACCCTAGTAACTGCAGGCCAGAATTACTCCAAATTGCCTTCTGTACATATTTTTTCCACTACACCATTTCACTAAATTTCTGTGGGAATTTTCTTTCCTCTTTTAAATTTGTTTGGTTTAGAATAAAATTACAATTTATTGAAATTTTCATATTTGTTTATATTCCCTTCCTTCCTTGGTGGGAGGGGAGTCTACATCTGTTCTGGAGGGTTCCACCTTTAACCCTCAAAGCAGCACATTGCTCTACACTGGACTCCCTCCAGAAGCTCCACATCCCTCTTGAATTGAGGAGCCCAGAACTGGACACAATACTCCAGGTGTAGTCTCACCAGGGCAGAGTAGAGGGGGAGAAGAACCTCTCCCGATCTGCTAAACACCCTACTTCTGATCAACCCCAGCATGCTGTTGGCCCTCTTGGCCACAAGAGCACACTACTGGCTCATGGTCATCCTGCTGTCCACCAGGACCCCCAAGTCCCTTTCTCCTACACCACTCTCCAACAAGTCAATCCCCAGCCTATACTGGTACCCTGGGTTGTCCTTGCCCAGATGCAAGACTCTGCATTTACCCTTGTTATACTTTGTTACATTTTTCTCTGCCCAGCTCTCCAGCCTGTCCAGGTCTTGCTGAATGGCAATGACACCACCCAACTTTGTGTCATCAGCAAACTTGCTGACAGTGCATGCCAGTACCTCACCCAAGTCATCAGTGACTAGATTGAACAGGACTGGACCCAGCACCAACCCTTGGGGGACTCCACTAGATACAGGCTTCCAACTATACTCTGTCCCATTGACCACTACTCTCTGGCTTCTATCCTGCAGCCAGTTCATGATCCACCTCACTACCCGATCATCTAGACCACACTGCCTCAGTCTGGCTGTGAGGATGCTATGCGAGACTGTGTCAAATGCCTTACTCAAGTCAAGATAGATGACATCCACCACTCTGCCATCATATATCCACCTGGTTACGACAGCATAGAAAGCTGTCAGGCTGGTCAAGCACAACTTTCTCTTTGTGAAGCCATGCTGACTGTCCCTAAAGACCCTCCTTTCCTTGATATGCCTGGAGACAGCCTCTAGGACAAATTGTTCCATTGCCTTTCCTGGGATAGAGGTGAGGCTAGGTGGTCTATAGTTACTTGGGTCCTCCTTCTTTCCCTTTTTGAGGATTGGAGTGACATTTGCTAACCTCCAGTCCTTAGGCACCTCTCCCGATCCCCATGACTTAGAAAAGATGAAGGAGAGTGGCTTAGCAAAGAGAAGACAGTATTTTCAACGAGGACATGGAACAAAAAGTCCACCAAAAGAAGTCACCCAGAAATGCCTCCATTCTTATGGCTTAAAGAGTTTGAAAAGTTCAATAAGCTATGGAATGCTCCCAGTGTTCCAGATGAACAACAGTATTACTCAAGTATGACAGTATCACAGTTTAACCCCAGCTGACGACTGAGCACCATGCAGCTGCTCACTCCTTCATACCCACCACAGTGTAACGGGGAAAAGGAAAAAGGTAAAATATTTCCCAACCATTGGTTGAGAGAGGAAATAATAATTGAAATAAGTGGTATTTATGGAAAAAATATCAAGAGGAATCAAACCCAAGAAAAAGTGATACACAGTACAATTGCTCAGCATCTGCTGACCAATATCCAACCATCCCACCCTCCTGGTCAAGTCCCTCCCATTCTTGCTGTGGTATGGAACATACTTTTGAGTAGTACAGATCAGCTGTCCCAGCCACACTCTCTCCCAGTTTCTTGTGCACCTTATCACTGGCAGAACATGAGAAACTGAAGAGTTCCTGACTTAGAGTAAGTACTACTAAGCAAAAACTGGAACATCAGTATGTTGGTTCTTAAAATGAAAACAGCGCTGCATCAGCTACTGGGAAGAAATGTAACTATCCCAGCCAAAAGCAGGATGCAAAATAACCTCATCTCTATATACAGAAGGAGGAATATGTTCCTGTTGACAGGAAAGAATTTTACTAAACCAGCGTTAGAATTCAGTGGCCTTTCCTGTAGAATGGGAGCAGGTGGAAAGTGACTTAATAATCAGCACTTTACATGTGCTATGCACAGTAAGCACTGAAGGTGATTTATACTCAAGAATTACACAAAGAGAATGGAGGCTGGAAACAACCTTGAGATTGTCAGTGCTGCCAGTCACGGTCATCCTAACAAAGACGTGTTTTTACACAACAGAGAGATGTTGATTTTAATGTAAAAACACTTCCTATCCTGTCACACTGTTTGGCCTGACCAGGCTTCCTCAAAAGAGGGTGTACAACACAGATCAAATGGGCTCACTACAGAAAAACCTATTAGTGTGCATGACCTTTCTGGAAGAGGGAGCTGAAGTCATTCATTTTACTGCAGCGCTATTAGCAAAACCCTGACAGCAGTACATATCTTCCCATTCCAAAGTACCATTACCTATATGACTCTTAATAGTAATGAGCTGACCTGGGTTAAGTCAGTGTGTACATATTTAACAGATGCAGAAAACTGCAGTTCAGCATTGGTAGACAAAGATACAGACACATTCCCTGGCGTATTTTCTGGGGAGTGGATTTTTGGAAAGACAGTCACTGCAACACCAGACTGTATGACCAAATCTGTTCTTTCATCTTTAACTCACCAGTGTTCATTCAATTGTCTTCAATGGCTCAGTGTTAGCAGGATCCTTATTTTCCAGAGACAGATATGAGCATGAAGTGGCAGAGTTAACTTTTTTTAAATACTTCAAGAAAACGGCAACAAATGAACGCAAATCTTTCCTAGTTGAACTTCTCTAAGTTGTTCCCTCTGCTCTCTGAATGTATACAGGGCAGCATACACTTGGATTGCCTGTACTTCCCTCCTCATCCTCCCTCCAATCCTTCAATAGAGAAACAAGCCTTTGAATCCCTCAGTAGTCATCAGAACTGTCTGAACACAAGCACACTGATATATCTCAGCTCTCTGCCCATGGGCCACTCTTCAGCTCACTGCTTATGAAGGGTCTGCCTGAAATGTGTGTCAAACAGTGCTCTTCAGAAACTAATATATCATAGCAACGTACACACAAATCCAGTGATGCACACAGTGCATACATTGTGTTCTAAAAAATACAGGATATTGAGATATTCATCAGGCACTTGGTACATTATATAGTAAGGAGATGATTTGGTGATGCAAAGCATAGCAATATATTAGCAGAGACATTTTTCAAGTGTTCTGAACAGTATTCTAGACTTAATGCATTACGCTTCAGGTAATCTATTAACAGTAACTTCAAAACCAGAGTAGGGCCTCAGCTCAGCATCCTTAAGCAGAAAGCTACTTCAATTCAGGCTTGAAATAACTAAGCACTGAAACAGGTGCTTTAACGTCAAGTGGTAAAAGTAAGTGAGACTTAGGTTGCTGAATCAGAAACATGTTTGTGTCATGCTATACAGATGCTACACTGAACTAAAGCTAAAGAAGTGTGTTCCAGGCCAGAAAGTATTTACTTCACTAGTTCTGTTCTGAACTGCACTGAGCACAACACTGCATCATCTCCAACGTGGCTAAGAGATTGTACTAGTTCTCAAAGATACAGTACCCTGGTTCATCAAATCATTAGGGATTGGAAAGGACTTTGAAAGATCATCTAGTCCAATCCCCCTGTTCATGTGTACTTCCACAGATTAGGAGATTTTAGGATTAAAATGCTAATCTGTATTTAGATCTAAACAAGGATAAAGATAAGGATTTTTTTTATAGTTTGGGTGAAATCCAGCCCCAGAATGGTATAGACTGATTTAAACATTAAAACTGTGATGTCTAACTGGTTTGCATTATCCAGTACTTTACGTTGTGTCTTCAGTTTTAGGGAAAGAGATTAGAACATCTCCTCACATATCAGACTGTTGCTAGTACTAGTTTATTTAGCTTATTACTATACTTCAGCTACGACATGGCAGGTTATTCTACATTCTTCATTTCCAGACAACTTGGCACGCACAAGAGTAGCTTCTCCTTTTAGCACAATCCTAAAGCTGGTCATATTTGTAATGCCAGTCCACAGTTTATTTGGAGAATCCTTGTGGCTGAGCAGTCCCTAGGATTTGACAGCCAGTACCAAAAGTCACTGCCCTCCTTTGTCGAAAAAGGATGAAGGCTGTATTTAAGAAAAAACTGGTTAACTTTGGATATTACTTTCCTGATAGATGAAGTCTGAGGTCACACATTACCCGATTTCTGGCGAGTTCATGCTCACCTCTGTCCTTGTAGCAATGTTTTTGCTCACATATCTAATATGTAGTCAGGTTAAATTGGGTCCCACAAGTACAGGTGCAATTTGCAGCAATCCAAAATCAAACTAAACTTCAGGTTGCCTAGAAAGTGGTGCAGGTAGCTTAAGCGAAATCTAAAAATACGCTTTACCTTTCAGGTCCATACAAGAATATCTTCACCAAATTCTGGTTTTAATTGTCCCAAAAAAATCAGTGCTGCTGATAGTCAGCCCAACAGCATCACCAGTAGAAATATAGGTGTATTTCAACGCCACTGCTGCTTCACCTCTGCCAAATCTTACCATCCCCACACGATTACACTTCACCCACACCACCCTCTCCACACCCACATCCCATTCTGAATCCTGTCACCAGATAATGACTGGTTCTTTTCCATCTTCAAAACCCAGCAGCATTTCTATGCAGTACTGAAATCCAGCACAGTCAGTGTCTGTTTATTATCTTTGCTGTAACTCCTTGGCTTTACAGTGATACTTAGTCCCAGCAGCTTTGCTTGAAGAGATTGACTGTGCACATTTGTCTGTCTTTTCCCAAAAGCACAAGTATGTCCCTGAAAGACAGCATCCCAGCAATTTCCATGCTGAATGTAACTCTGCCTCTTGTATGCTGTTCTCTCTAGCTGTAAGCTTCCTCCTTCCCAATAACATCCACTATAAAGGTGGCCCATCTCAAAAAGCATAATTCTGCCCAAAAAACAAAGCAAATTATTTCCCACTTAGTTACATAGAAATGAGTGGGCTTACACCACAAATAGTGGCTCAAAGCACATTGATAGGCTGGTCTACACAATCCTACAATATCACAGAGAATAAGAGTATTAATTCCAGAGAATCATCACATTTGGATACTTAAATACTACAGACAAATCATATCCTTACTTTTTGCTATCTAAAATGTTGGGGTTTTCTTCCCCTTTTTAGTTAAAAATTGCAGCTTTTCCCTGTCCCCCCTCAATTTCTCAAAAGCTAACTTAGCGCCTTCATAGCAATAAGAGAAGAAATACACTTTTGGCAATTAGACTAACTAAAGTTTATAGACAACAATTAGATTAACTAAAGTTTATAGACAACAGTTCAGGGAAGAATAGAACAGGACCAGGTGATTTGGTGACTGAAAGGGAAACAGCTTTAGCTGAAGAAACAAACTTCTGGTAAGGAAAATGAAAGCCTTTTAAGAAGTCAGTGGAGAAGATGCAAAAAGAGGTTGGCAGCTATAAGACGAAAACCATGGATACGAGTCCTCCAAAGAATGAGCAATAACAGTACTCCTTGCAAGTTTCCTTTGTAATAAGCCTTTGTCACTAGTGTATCTACTGAAGAGATAAGGACCAGCATTTAAAGCAGCAATATTTTTTATTTTTACACTGGTAACTTTCAGGAAAAGCAGCTGTGATATTCTACCTAAGTTGAAGCAGCTGATTTTCATGCCAAATGGAGTTTGTACGGTGTTTTTTTCCTCAAATAAAGATCAAATCAAAGTAAGCAGAATCACAGAATCACTGGAGTTGGAAGAGACCTTAAGAGACCATTAAGTCAGCTCCTCCAGTACCAAATCTTGGCTGCCTAACGCCTACTGTACAGGGCAGTATCCAGCCTGCTTTTGAGTATCTCCAGAGAAGGAGACTCCACAGTATCTAGGCAGCCTGTTCCAGGGCTTCATGACTCACACTGTAAAGAGTTTCTCTATTTATAAATAAAAGGCCTTGTCTTCCAGCTTGTGCCCGGTGCTACTTATCCATCACTGGGCACAGCTGAAAATAGCCTGGCACCAACCTCCCTACACCCACTCTTGAGATATTTATAAGTGTCCACCAGGTCTCCTCTAAGTCTTCTCTTCAAGGCTTAAGAGTCCCAGCTCTCTTAACCTTTCCTCCTAGGAGATGCTTCAGGTCTGGAAACATCGTTTTGCCCTCTGCTGGACTCTCTCCAGTAGTTCTCCATCTCACTTGAACAGGGGAGCCCAGAACTAACACCACAGTCATCTAAACAATTTGATCCCGTGTTAGACTTTAGCAAACAAACTAGTACAAGGCACCATCACACATGTCTGTGTACATCAGTACATAAAATTCAGCAAAACACAGTCCTCTAAAAATTCACCTCAGACAAAAGACAAATACAAGCCCAAAACAAGATACACTGTAAATATTACAAAGGTATGCAGTCTATCTTCTGCTTCCTGTTAGAGGAGGAAACCACCTTGAAATAACTTTCCCCTCCACAATGGTCCCATAGATTACAATAGTTTCTCTCAAGTAGTGCAACTACACTTATTAACTAGGCCATTTTTAGTTTAGCTTTGAAGTTTTTAGCATTCATTTCAAATCTGAGAAGAGCTCGTGAAACGAACACTCGACTATTTTCCACTTGGCTTTGTTTAACTGCTAATGTACATACACATGCTTCATAAAATGTTGACACTGAAGTTCTCAGCTAAAACCTGGTAAGTTTGAACTGGTCATTTTTAACATGCCATTATGTAACATTGTATCTGAACACTGCATGGATCTAGTTAGCACAGAGTGAAGAATTCAAAACCACAGCTTCCTAACTAAAGCCTTGCAACTGTATTCTGTAAATCATGTGCATCGAGTACATAAAAATCAGGCTTAAAAGACATTGTCATTTTAGCTATTAAAGAAAACAAGCAATACACCAGACTGCAGCAAGAAAGTTTTAAGTTCGCAAGAAGGAATGACTTTCTGATTACAAGAATAGCAAAGCAACAGAACAGTTTCCTTCAAGCAGTGTGAAATCTCCATTCCTAGCGTGTTCAGGAAGACAACATGACTGACACAAACAGTCATGGCTTGTCCTATATTGCACAAGTGAGTGGACTAATTAATCCTGTCAGATCAGAGTTATTGTTTGTTTTTATAGTAGCACTTATTATAATTTAAGATCTATTTGTTTTGACTCTCTCTGGCCCAATATTTAATCTGGGGCAAAAACTAATTGCAGCTTTAAATGCTTTTCAGGCCATCCATAAGCTAAATAAAAATATACAAACAAAAATTGCAAAACAACCCCTTATCACAAAGCCACAACCTCACAAACACCTAAAACAAAAATCCCATAGAATGGCAAGCATGAGTATTTTCCATTAATGTTTTCAGAGAAGACAAAATAAATACAAAGAATAATGTTAATAAATTCTGAGGAAGTACAGGCAGACAGAAATAATCTGCCAATTAATATTTAATAGACAAGGTTGAAGGTTTTTGAAATAATTTTGCCCCCAAACTGCCTTTAAATCATGTAGATTATGCTCTGTCACAATCAAGCAATCCTTTACAAACACAAACATTTATACTAAGTAAATATTAGGAAGTTAAACTCTAACCAAATGTTGGCTACATTTCTGTACAAAGAAGGGAGCCTGGAAATATTAACCTGTGATGGTAATAATGAGCTTCACTGCAGTTGTTTAGCTACATTTTATATGAATATAATTAAACTGATGTCCAGGAGATATTTTAGACAGTGTGCAGCAGATCCGAGGCCTTACCCTTACTAGTAAAAACACTTTGACAATATAGAAGATAGACTCTTATCAC
Source organism: Rhinopomastus cyanomelas (assembly GCA_013400115.1). Classification (NCBI taxonomy): domain Eukaryota; kingdom Metazoa; phylum Chordata; class Aves; order Bucerotiformes; family Rhinopomastidae; genus Rhinopomastus; species Rhinopomastus cyanomelas. The sequence goes on along the minus strand of VXBP01009534.1, from coordinate 239,683 downwards.
AGCAGTGTTGTCATAAACGTGCTTAAAATGGAATCAAATGGACAGAAAAATATAATTATCTCAGGAAACAATTCACCCTTCCAATGCAGGGATCAGCAGCAAATGAGGGTGCTGTGCCAGATCACAGTCTTCTCAGTTTAGAGATTATTACATCAGCAGAAATTCAGCAGGGCTTGGAAGAAACAAGATACTGTCAGTTATCATTGCTAGGTGCTGTGATAGGGAGGCTTGGAGTCTAAAGCATGACAGGAACCAGCACAGAGTTGCTGTTGTTTCCTGACAGCACACAGAATGAGAGCACGCAGAGGCATGTCACTGTTTGTAATCCTAATACAGATAAAGAACATAGATATGTATTGAGTGAGTTATATTCCACTTGAAATACAAATCCATCTATGTTCACAGAATCTCAGAACTGCTGGAGTTGGAAGGGACCTCAAGAGATCATCTAGTCCACCACTCTGCTGAAGCAATATTGCCTACAGGACATTACACAGGACTGCATCCAGGCTGGTTTTGAATGTCTGCAGAGAAGGAAACTCCACAACCTCTCTGGGCACTCTGTTACAGTGCTTCATCTATGCCAGATGCTGTCAGTCCTGACCTACACAAGTTAAACTAAGCATTTTAAAAAAAGTCATACAAGGAAGCAAATGCATTCGAACTAAGAGTAGCCTCCAAATGCATCCTACAAACCTAGCTTTTCCCACATTAACAGAATGAGACCTGGAAAAGAAATTCCACTGGATCAAATATATTCACAGTATTTCTGAAACAATACATATGTTGGTAAACATGCATACAACTGTTTCTAATAAAACATTAGTCACCTCACAGCTAATAGTGGTCCATATGTACCGTAGCTTCAGAATGTGCATCTGACACAAAGCATTTAAATTAATTTCATTTAACCACAGTCTGAATCTGGTTTCCACTTGTCTAACACTTGTTTGGACAGAGTCCTATCTATCCTGCACTACTCTACATATCCTCCAAGTAATTAATCCTGAAGGTATCATTCCTACCAAGTGCTCACAAAAACCTTATCTTAATAGGTGTGGAAGGTCATGCAGAACACTGAAACTATAACTTTGTCCAATATTTTGTGCTACTATGTTTAACTTAAAGATAAGTGGAGAAGAAACCTTACATTATAATTTAATATCTTGTAACAGGTAAGCTGATTTACTTTTGCTCAAGAGCATCATGCTACACATTTGTAAGCAACCTCTGAATTATCTTCTTTCCAATTAAAAACCGCAAGTACTCCACTATGATCCATCTGAAGAGAGATGCACTAAATGTTTGATTATACACACCAGTTCCTGGATCTTCATACGAAATGAACACAGGTGTTTAACAACAGAATATTTTAAGGAAGAGAATTTTAATCTGTTCCACATGATTGACCTAGAATGACTACAAGATTCTGGCCATGGAGCTTTTAATGGGAGTACTTTATCGAAGTGCAGTTAAGGCCTTTGAGGCTGCTAAGGCCATTGTTTTAAAACAGACTTGAGCACTCCAACTTCTGCTTATGTTCTAGCTCCTCTGTCTTTTAAGGTGTACAGGGACACAAGTCTCATGCAGCTACTACCAATATTTTCCTTAGTCAAGCAAATAAACTCTTTACATCAGTATCTGTGAAAAAGGAATTATCCAAAGCAAACTTTTCCACACAGCACTGAAATGTGAAGAACATTTTGAAGGTACTCCCTTCGAGTCTGCTTTAAAATACAGGGGTGCTTGAAGAAAACTACACGTTAGGTAGCATAGTATGTGGTATTACGGGGTCACATCACACTCCCAATAAGAGTACTAACACACCATTAACAATTAACAAGTCAAAATAGAAAGGTGTTGGGGGTATTATTATAGATCTGTAGATTATGTAAGTAAATTAAGAGTATTGTAATTTTGTCTTAATTCACATTTAATATTTACATAATGGAAAAGAGTCTATACTGTGAAACAGAGTACTGTTCCAAATACTAAATCCATAAGTTTTTCTCTCCTCCCAAATTTCATTAAGGATTACATACATGAGAACTACAGGGCAAAAAGGTAATATTACTGATATCTAATATTCCAGAGCATTTGTAGAAGAATAAGATAGTGAGACTCTATAGCGTGTACAAAACAGCATTTTATAAGTCAAAACAGGATAAAAATCTTCGCCGATATCATCTACTTCTTTAATAGAGGAAAGCATACCACAGTCTAATCAATGGATCAATGTAATTCCATTGAGGGGTAAGAGGAAACTGCATGCATTAAGAATCTCATGAGAATTCACAGAGCCACAGAATTTCAGTTGAAAGAAATCTTTAAGATGATGAAGCCCAACCATTGACACAGCACTGCCACCACAAGTGAATCATGTCCATGAGCACTGTATCTACACATCTTAAAATACCACCAGAGATGGTGACACCACCCCCTTCCCTAGGTAGTCTATTACAATGTTTGGCAACTTTCTCAGTGAAGAAATTCTAATGTGCAACCTACACCTCCCCTGGAGCAACTTAAGGCTACTGGGTTGATGGTTGACTTTATCATTTTGTGAATGAGTCTATGATTCCCTCTTGTCCTATCATGTTATTTACAAGAAGGGACTGACTCCCACCTCATTACAACCTCCTTTCAGGTAGTTGTAGACAGCAGTAAGGACTCCCCCTGAGGCTCATTATCTCTAGGCCTAAGAGCCCCAGTTCCCTCAGCTTTTCCACAAAGGACTTGTACTCTAGACCCTTCACCAGCTTCACTGTCCTTCCTTGGACATGCCAATACCTCAATGTCTCTTTTTTTGTGTGGAAAAACCCAAATGTCAGCCCAGTACTCAATGTGTGGCCTCAACAGTATCAAGAGCAGGGGGACAATCCCCTACATATTCCTTCAGCCATACTATTTCTAATGAGATCCAAACAACACAGATTCCCTCACCTTACTGCCGCTGAAGTAAACAAATGTACATACGATATTTAATAGGACTGCCAATGGTCCCTAAATTTTCCATGGATGTACATCATAAGATCTGTAATTTTCTACTTTCAGTCCGTCTGATGAGAGGTAACATGTTGGAGCTAGCATACACTTACTTAAATAACGACTCTAGAATGAATATTTTTCAAACCTTTCCCTAACAAAAACAAGACACTACTCCAGAGTTATTACTGTTGAACTGCTCACACTAACAACTAGATATATGCTTGATGTATGATAGGACAGAGTGAAATATTTCCACCAGCCTTCAGAATCAATAGCACGCGTTTAAGTGAATCAAGCCATTTCGAGATTTGTAGGGGCAGCACGGAAGTAGACTTCTGCCTCCAGGGAATACATTTTAACAACTGTAAGCACATTCCAGTTAACACAAAGCTTTGTTTTCATTTGCTAGATCTAATCAACTGTAGATTTTGTCAAATATATCTGGCACATAAAGTCATAGACCAGGTGATATCATCACACACATTCAGGTAGGCACAGAATCTTCCAAACACAAAATACAGTCTTTATACTAATGAGATTTAAGATTGTAGCTCATGAGACTGGGCAGATCTTGCTCTTTCTTTAAAATACTTTCCCTGCACACAGACCATATGCATACACTAAGCAAAACATTCTTAGACAAACTTTGCTCTGATATACACATTCTCCAGACTACAATGAGAAACAAGATTCAAATTAGACCTGTACGCATAAATCATATAAATACATAGTATAGCAAGCAATGTAGAGAAATGCTAGAGGAATATTTGCTTTTCTGGACTGCAGTGAGGCAAAAAACACAGTAAATTGAGAAATATACCATACCTTTTGCCTTTGACTTTTTCAGCTCATTGTCTCAACGATCATCAGCTTTTTAACTGCTTTTGCAATTCATGCTACTGCACCATCAGCAAGAAAAATTTTTGACTGAGGTATCCTGTGACTGAGAGGCCCTACTAATGCTGAACAGTGTCTACCAGGAGGACTTGATTCAGCATTCAGTTTTACTGGAACCACATCACTCAAACAGCATCTCCTCATGCACCCAAATATGCAACAAGAAAAGCTGCATTACTCATGGACCTTTAAGAAATATCTTTTCTGCCTAATTATCATAGCCATTTGGAATCTACATCAGATATGTGCTACACAAGAATGACAGGATATTTTTTAAAGCAAGGGAATAATTTCTAATTAAATTTTAGTCCCTGGCACTATTGGTATTAAATGTCAGGCTTCCACTTCAGTAGTATGGTGCTATCCTTGTAACAACTACAGGAGTCATCTACGTGAATGAAGGCTGAGCAAGCAGAAAACCCATGCTGGTGTAGTTCAGAAATCCCCCTTTTCTAATGTCTGAATGAAGGTACTTTTCTACCTTTTTGAGGGGGAGAATGGGTAACTGGTTACACAGTGACAAAACTTCTTCCTTCATCGACCTGCAATGAAATTATGGCTATGGACCTTGGAAAAATAATATGGTTAGATACCTGAGCTGACAGAGAGGTGTAGTGGTTTGCTGTATGCACTGTAGACTACTTGTAGACCCTTTTACTAGCCACTATAAAGCACTCCATCACACAAGATGGGAGCATTATATTCTTTCCACTGACCAAGAACTTGCTTGCTAAAGCTCTGAGAAGTGCTAGGAAAGACATTGTGTAATTTTTGATGGAGTAGAAGACCAGATTAAGCCAGAAAAAACAGACTCACAAGGCACAGCTGCATCTCACTTCCATTCTCTATTTGTGTTCAAGCTCCAATACATCAGAAAGAAGGAAATAAGGGCAAGCAAACAATAATACTAATATAAACCCTGGAAGCTAAGTTATGCAAGAAAGGAGAGGAATGCTTTTCTGAATGCAAGCAAATAACCAGAAGAAGCCCTTAAATCTGAATTAGCAGACTACAAATATAGTATGAATGACCTAATTAGTCTTCACACCTTTCACCTGCCACCATATTTTACCAACCTATCCAGCACCTAGTGGTTCATATCAAACATTTAATTTTCTTTCTTCCTCCAGTAGTCCTCTACTGTCAGTTACTCCCTTCCAAAAACCTTTATTAGACTCCATCGTTAGAAATGAACACTCAGGTTTTCTAATAGCATTTGAAGAAATGTTAAAAGAAGCCTTCTGTTCTCTAATTTTCCTACAAAATGTCGTTGTGAAGCTCCATCTGAAGTTGCTCTCAAGTCATTCTTCAAATTAAGTAGTTTTTTTGCCACTAAGGTTTTAGCGAACTCGTATTTGTTTCTACTTCCCCCACCCCTCCTCCCCAATAATAATGGGTAGTTATTAATACTTCCATTTAAAGATTATCATAATCTTTTAACGATTACACTATTGGTAGCTCAGCTATCTCACCAGCCATATCTGTTACTCCATGTCATATGAGACTTGCATCAGACCCAGCAACAAGTAAAGGTCAGTTCCCTAGAGCTCTGCTTATGGATTTTTTCCTTTGGTCTTAGGGCAAATCCCTTCTGATAAGACAATAGGAAGGATCAGTGTATATTCTTAATAAAGATCAAGTCAGCTACTGAGACAGTGATCCGTGCACAGCTTGTACTCCATCATTTTGGCATATAAGCATAAAAAACTGTTACAAGCAATCCATTCCTTTATCTTGTTTCCACTCCTTTTAATACCCATTATCCAGCTATCAAAAATAAAATAGATCATCAACTTAGATTTACAGTATGGTTTAAATCCCAAGCACTTAAAGCAGAATCTAACAAGATGATGTGGCAAGACCTAGTGGAAAAGTCACATACAACATAGGTTTTCAAACCAAGTCCAGATATTCTGAAGGCAAGGCTATTGTTTCATTTAACAATAAATAGGAAAAAAGGGAAAAAAGATTTATTTACTTTATTTCAGTCTTCTACACTTGGGAGGGAAAGAAAAAAGCAAAGAACAGTATCAATAGCATAAAAGTATCATTTGAAGTCTTTCAGCAGCTAGAATTTAAGGTGTTACTGAAAGACTGCATTGACTTATGTACATGCTCTTTCTAAAGTCTCTTGAGGAAGTGTTTACTGGGGACACAAATGTGGAACACCTATAACACTGAACACCTGTTTATGCAATAACCTTTAAATACCTAGACATTGCATAAGTTTTGTCACCAATTGACAGTATTCTGCACTGCAAAGACATCAACGCAACAACTTGCACAAGACCTGTGACTACACAAAGACTTAGGCAAGAGGGTGAGGTGGAAGAGGTTAATTTGTGCCTGTTCTCTTGCAGACGTACAACAGCTTCCAATAAGGTAAAGCTATAATCTGCTGAAAGCAGAAGAGAAGATTAAAAAAGATCTGGGGAAAGCTACATTTGAAAAAAATAAATTACAACTACCATTGACTACAGACTTCCTGTGCAGAGAACAAACTTTGACGAGTCTTGCTGCATTGTTGTTTGCTCTACTCCTATACTGTAAAGTCCACAGGGTCCAAGAGGCAATGTCCTTGAGTCATTCCTGTTCCATTTAAACCAGTAGCTTGAGTGGCTGAGGGTTACAGCCAGCTGGAAACACTCAGTGCCTCTCCAAGATTATCACCTCCAGAGACCAGTTACAGAACAGATGTAATCTTTAGCTGTCTATCAGTATTTATGTCCAGTTCTGAATGCATACTGCCATCCAGAAAATTAAAATAGCTGAATTGTCGTCTCCCAGAAGAAATGGGTAGCTGTTTGGTTGGGCAGATGTGGTGGTGGGGTACATCTCCCCAGTGAAAGTTCAGTTTGTGCTGATTACTAAACTTTTGGGATGTGGTAGAGAAAATAGCACCCCTAAAACTATTTTGGAACTGCTGAAAGTTATTTTGCTTTGACTAAGGATAAAAGAGTACTCTTTGCTTCTGAGATAAAGACAATATTAGAATCGATTTGGGGGTTTTGGCCAATTCAGTTGTCCTTAATTTTTGGAGAAACTGCACTAAAATACCATGTGTACCATTGATTCCTCTCTCACACAAGTACAAAAAAATCTGCTTGAAGTGAATTTTCCCCTTTATCTACTTGCATGTTTAAACAGTTGATTGATACAGTATAAAGGAAAAAAATGAGTTTTCATTGGATTCTTTTTGTGAGGAAGTGGTTCTTCAGAGTCTGACTTACTTTTAAAATGAATATAAGTTAAGCCTGCAAATGACATCATTGTAAAGTAGAATTACACTGCAAAAGCCCATTCTCAAAATATATATGCATGAAACAATAGTTTATATCTACAAAAATTGTTGAGTCTATCCAAATAACTAACACAAAGCAAAAGGAACACACAAGGGAACTTTGGATTCATAGCACAGTCATCAACCAGGCATTATTAGAGCAGTCCCCTTTAAATAAAGCTGGCAGCTGAGTGGGATAACCTTCTCCTTCCTCCAGCTACACTTTATAAGGGATCTGAGTAACAGTAGTTGGTTTACAGCTCATGCACAGCAAGCTAGAGGGAGAGGACTAATCCAGTACAGCTCATAAAAATTCACATATGTTCAGCAAAGAACACTGCCACTTTTTATCAACAAACTCTACAGAAATTCCAGCACCATCATTGTTGAGCTGGTACACATACACATTCTATGAAAGCAATCTTTGCAAGCAAGATACATCTTCTCTGGAGACGTTTAAGACCTGCCCAGATATGTTCCTGTGCAACTTGGTCTAGGGGATCCTGCTGTGGCAGGTGGATTCGACTAGATGATCTTTCGAGGACCCTTCCAATCCCTTATGATGCTATGATTTGTAGCATACATTGAAGTTTTTAAAGGACCACGATTTACTACACCAAATACAAATGAGTTGGAGAACTGACTGGGAAACAGTGTCAGGTTTGATAATACGAACCAGTAAAAAGTTACTTCTACAAACTTCTTAAACACAAATACATTTTAAAGAACCTGATGGTCCACATAAGACTTAAATTTATGCTCTCTGAAAGTAGTCCTACTATTGCCATAACTCTGGCATCACAGTCAGCACATCCACAACAGTCCTGTTGAAGTTCAGCTAAGCTCTGAATTAGTCCTGTATCATAATGTTAAACCAATCCACTAATTCCTGCCCTAAAACTGCTACTCCCTACATTCTTCCAGTCTATATCTTTGTGTGTGCATGCCAGCTTCTGATTATTTGCCTGAATCAGTTTTTAGCCTTTTAGTCTCTAAACCACTGATTTTGCTACTACTACTCACAATTTTCTTGGTCTCTATTTCTTATGGCTATTTTAACAAGCCTCTTATGTTGTAAATTTTTATCTGTTCCTGGGAATCTTACTCCATTAGCTTACAAATGAAATAATATCTGATTTAAATAACCTGAGTACAAGTTTTACAGGAATTAATTCCAGGAGCAGCATAAAAGAGACATAGCAAGAAAGTAAAATATAACCCTATGCCACTGGCTTATTACAAGATTAGGGAAGCTGCTTAATCACAATTCATAAGACTCTATGGCTATAAAGCAGGGAAAATACCTCTTTTACAAAGACTTTTAGGTTACAACATAGGTAAGAAGCAAGTCTTGTTACTTTTTAATGAAAGTGTTTTAAGGAGTAGAGAAGTGCTTATTCATTGCAGTTTTTCTTCTTAAAAAGTAAAGAAAACTCTAACACAGTAATCGTGTTGATTTTTTGAGATCTTAACTACTTCAAATCAAAATTCTGCAGAACACCACTTCTGAGATTAAAGGTCAGACCGTATTAAAGTTATTCATTAGAAGTGGTAGTCAAGTATAACAGCACTTACCTCCTCAAACATAAAGGAGGCAAGACTCAAATACTAATCCATAGCACCTAAATGTGCATCAGGAAAGGCATCAATATTTCCACAGGACTTAATTGGGTGCAACAGTAATCAACATTCACTTTCTTTTTTTCAAAAATATATTAATAAACCTGCTTAAGCTATCTAAGATTTCCTAGCTCTTAGCACATGTCTTGGTACACACATCAATATACTCTAATCCTTGTTTCCTTGAGGAAAGCATTTAGCTACTTAAAACAATACTCTTGTAACACAGGAAAACACTACAACCCCCACAGTAGCTCAATAACAATAACAGCCAAAAAAAGACCCCTACAAACAAACCGACCACCAAAAACCAAACAACAATAAAATACTTCCTCCAGGCACCACATAAAGCACAAAAACAGAGGATTTGAAGAAAGTAACATTCTTACCTTGTAGAACAGTCAAGATTGTTGTGCTGCACAACACACACACTCAAACTGCATCAAGGTGGAACGGAGCTCACGGCTTTGCTTAAAAGCTAATTTGACTATGCAGTGTACCTGGGGAATTCACTTCAGCTGGGACAGTCTGGAGCCCAATGAGGACCAAAGAAGGGGAATAAAAAGAGTTATCAGGTGAAGTAAATGATGTAATAATCAAGGGTGTTTAGGGGTTTCTATGGCTCAGCTCTGTGCTTGACTGCTACAGTTTGTAGCATGACAAACCCCACTGTTCATGCTATTCCATGTCTCCATTGTGTGCTTGTTAGGACCTTGGTGTATTGTCCCTAAGGTTTTGGGGGGACTATGCTCATGCTCAGAGTGTATCCCTCCCTAACTTCCTCTAACATAGGAACATAACAATGCACTTGAAAGAATGCAGGTTAAATCATCAGAATCTGGTAACCTTTCCCAGGTGAAATTTCCAGAGTAAACCTTATGACTGACAATTGCCCAGAGGATGTAGCACTTCATATCAGAATAACAACTGAGTGCAATACAGAACCTTTGAAGAAGTGGATGTCTCGTCCTTTTTAAATGCATGCAGCCATGCCAAGCACTCAAAAAGCAAACTCTGGTTAGTGTTTCTAATTACCTGGTCCAAGGAGAATGAGGAATTAATAAACCAACTCCAGGTTTTCATCTGTACTATTGAGAATCAAAACAATTTTGTCTTTCAAGATTTAATGTCTTAAATATATTATGACTTTCATTAATGTAATTAGGTTGTCTCACACCACAACTCTATTGATAGTGAGTGTTGCAAATAAGTAACAAAATTCAAGCTGTGAGCTCGAGAAACCGAGTGTTCCACACATTTTGCAGTGTACTGTAAACAAGGAGGACAAAGAAAAGCAAGAAAGAATTTATATTGTCTGAAAATAATGTAAGTATGACAGGGGGCAACTTTCATCTCCAGAATGGACTGCTGCCAGCTTGTCACGGGCCAACACAAAAATCATTTTTGTTGCAAAGTCTTGAACCTTGTCTGCTAGTCTTCATCTTCATATGAAACTTACAACATCAAAAATTAAGTTACTACCATGCTTTTATTTTCTTCTGCTTGCAGCTGCTAATTCTGATGCCTGTTTATTTAACTGAAAATTGTTTGTCTGTGACAGCTTCCAGGACAGATGAGATTCAGACAGACTTATGGGACCTGCAAAGTCAGTTAACCTTTCTTGAACTTCAGGTTATTCGATGAAAAATTCTGTCTCAGGTGTATATTGTGCCAGGAATAAAGTTGCTGATCATGCTAAACTGATTAGATTAGTGGTCAAATTGCACACGCTAATCGAGCACAAGCTGACACTAAGAAAAAATGAATTATATTTAGATATCATAGAAGAGTTCCTGTCTGCTAAGACTTGATATGGAAACAATTTTCACAGATATTACTGTTGACTATTCCAGTCACTAACTACAAAATACTTGTAGAATTATTTGTCTTATTTGTTGCTTTAGTGGTGCAAATTGATCTCCTCACAGAATCAAAGAGTACTTCACTGTAACTATCCATTAAGCTTTATATATATATAAAGAAATTTTATGTATATGGTATAGCATAAGCATATCATCTAAACTCAGTGAGTAAAACCCCCCTATATGCAGGTTCATACATTTCATTTGTTCAGATCTGTGCTTCCTTTTTGATTTTTACTGACAACCTAATCCTATGCAATTAATCATGTAACTATATTTATAATAGTCTTAATGCCCGATAGTTCTTCCTATTCACTTGCCCTTCCCTAGATATCAGCTTTGATACAGCTCCTTCTATCAGATATCACATTTGCAAAAGTACTTTCACCTTCATTATTCCTCCTGATGACTCATATCTATCCCAAAGCTACGGAGACATAAAAAGGAAAACAATAACCAGCTCAAAATGAAAAGAACATCCTCAACACGTGCTTATTTATTCCCAAGCTTTACTAAAGAAATGCTTTATAAGAGTTTCTGGCTTTGATATTCAGTTGTAATATCAGCCAGAAGTGTTCTGTGTGATAAAGGCCATGCCTCATTCATTCAGGAAGTACAGAGCTTGAGTTAATCCAAACATTAAAAGAGTCAGTAAAGTGACATATTAATAAATTAGCTGTCAGAGGACTCTAGACTAAGGCAAGTCTGTACAGAGTTACTTTTGAACAATTAGTAGAGAATTTCCTTCTTCTCCTGAGTGTATTAATCATGCCTTCTGAGACATTATTTTATCCTTCCCCCTAAAAATCACAATACACCTAAAAAATCAGGAAAATGAGCATCAGGAAGAGTAGACAGGATAGACAGAACATGAAGAATCGTAGAATAGCCTATGCTGGAAGAGACCTTAGAGGTCATCTATTACAACCTTCCTGATATGGGCAGTGATGGCTCTCAACCAGATTGGTTGCTCAAAACTTTATCCAATCTGGCTTTGGACATCTTCGGGGAGGGGCCATCCACAACCTCTCCAGGCAAGCTAGTCCAAAGTCTCCCCAGCTTTGTACTGAAGAACTTCTTCCTAAGATCTACTCTAAATCTCTTGCCCTTCAATTTAAAACCATTTACCCTTGTGCCATCACTAGATCCCCTTGTGAAAAGTTCCCCTCCAGCCTTCCTGTAGATTCCCTTCAGGTATTGGAAGGCAGTTGTAAGGTCTCCTTGAAGTCTCCTTTTCTCTAGGCTGTACAACTCCAACTCCCTCAGCCTATCCTTATAGGAAAGGAGCTCCAGACCTCTGATCATGCTTATGGCCCTCTTCTGGACTCAATTAAACAGTTCTATGTCCTTCATAGGAGACACCAGAACTGAATGTAGTATTCTAGATGGAGTCTCACAAGAGCAGAGTTAAAGGAGAGAATCACCTATCTTGTTCTGCCGGTCACACTTCTCTTGATGCATCCTAGGATATGGTTGACCTTCTGACCCTCTGCATAAGCACCCTAACACAGCTGAAAAAAATGCATAAACCAGCATTTTAATTCTACATAATTTTTTCCATTTAATGTTACACAGATTCACCTTAATCTGATATCACAACACATAATTTCTGAAATCTATTGATAAATACTTAACAAACCAGATGAAACATTGTCGTGATGGCAAGAAAAAAAAAACATTAAAAAGCAAGAGAGAGAAGAAAATGAGACCAAAGATTGTAATCTAACTACGAAGTTAGGTAAAACTGAGACAGTCTTACCCGTGATTTATCAGTGTATGAAATAAGGCGATGGTTGTATAGTTAATGAAAATGTATTCATTAAAAGGTGTGAATTAAATTTGAGCTCATCTTTTCTGGTAATGGTGTTTTGCTATATGTGAAATATATTTTGCATAAATGTGCATTTATTAATTTTGGAATGAAAAATAATACAATATATGTATATTATGTTTTATGGTGATATGTATATTATGTTTTATTGTTGTGAAAAAAAATCCTTAGAAAAATCCCCACTAACTAGAACAACATTTTTGCTGTTACCACAAAATTCCGATTTTGAAAAATTGACAAAAGCATTTAGAATTAAGAGTTATCTGAACAGGAAAACTGAAGGTTGTTTCTTTTGCTTGGTATGAAAGAAATGCTTTTAAATGTAATTTTTGAGATTATAAAATAAAATATTTCTCAAAATTTCAAATAAGACTCCTTTGAATTTCAAACTTTTTCTAAATGTTTTGCTTCCACCATTTGAAGGAGGTTGTTTCACAGAAACCCTTCAAAGTACTCAAGAGTAAAATCCATTGTCTGTGAGAAATTATTGATGTGTACTGCTAGTTTCAAAATACTGTAAATTAAACTTAATTGTGAAGCAAAGGGCAATTATGTATTGGGAAACAGCATTTGCACAGTTAGCTTTGCAACTGCTCAGATTTAGCCGTACGATTACCTGTCTGAGCAGGATGTGAACTAACCCTTCCTCCATGATTTTAATGCCTAGAACCAAATCTGTAGTCAACCACACATGCAAATAATTTATGTCTCAAAAAGGGGGAGCACGTACTATAGACAATATTTGTGGCCTATGTGGTAGAATTTCACTTTCTCTAGATTTCATAATTAAGTTGTGCTTCTGCTGCATTTTGCCCTCTATTCATAATCACACAGTCTTCAGATCACAGGCAGATCACAGGCAGCAGTCTCACAGAAACTAAAATTACAACATACTTTCCACAGAGAATCTTCATAGATGTCAGGAAAGGAACTGCACAAAGATGGAGGTAGTAATGCAATCCATCCTTATCATCAGCCTTAAGATAGAAAATTTACTTTTCTTAAGCCCTATTTATTCCTCTTTTCTGCATCTCTTCCTATCCTTGTATTAATTTTTCCTTCCAATTTCCTCATATTGTTTGTGGGTTGGTTTTTTTTTTTTTGCTATTGACATTCATTCCCTGAATTCTCAGCCCTCTCGGTTCATCACATTAAAATATCAACATGTAAAGAGTTAACATGGAGACAGATGCATCATTACAGGCATTTTGCTGTTCTCTCACTATCAATGTAAGGCACGATATTTCCCAGTAAGGTTGCTCTTTTATCAGACTGCATACTAAAGAAGATATAACGGCTTCATTTTGTAGGATCTTCTATCCATAACTTTCATTTGGGTTTTTTATGCTAAAAGAAAGTTTCAGTTATATGTGATTAACTAACTATGTGAGACACACGTACCTGTAATAGTTCTGTATTGGCACTTCTGAAATAGTATGAGTATTAAAATACAAGTGTAGATTATTATTGCAGCAGATTCCAAAACTTGCTAGCACGATTATTTCTCTAATGTCACCCTAAGGTACTACCAAAAGTCGTATTATAGCATTTAGTTTCTCTAGTAATTATAGCATCAGTCATATAACTTATGAAAACAGTACTCAGGAAATATGATGAAGCGGAGATTCTTCTAACTGCAGTAGCTTCAAATATCCCTGTATTGTGATATATAGTGATTGCGTGCAACAAGCAGGAAGCATTATTAACTTTTCAGCCTGCATAATGTAAGTCATAGCAAGCAGCAGAAAGCTATGCTCACTGCTGAACACATCCATTCCCTTTCACAATTTGAACTGATGATAGATGTTGGTGTCTTGAAAAATAACAAGGCCAGAAAACTGGGTTCACAGCTCTTCAACTGAGGTACTTTATTATCTGGCTCTGACATAAAGAAGAGGAATTGCAGACTAAACAACATGTATTTTAAAACTTGTAGTAGAATGCATGCATTTATTTGAGCCCTACTTCAGTCTGGAATAGGGTCAGAATGTTCCTGATGTGTTTTCCTGCTTCCCACTGGCCAATACCAATACAGTAATTGTGTTACATCGAGGATATTCCTCATATAGGTTCAGTCATATACTGGTAAATAAAGAAGAATGGGTAAAATCATGCGTCTAATGAACATGAAAAGTGGATAAACATTAAGCTGCCTAGCATACTTATTCACACTTACCTAAGATTCAGCACAGCATGGTTTATATCAGCTAAAGTTTTATTTTAAGGCATTAAAGTCAATGCCATGTTCTCCCATTAAAGTGGTTTTATGCCTCAGTTCTGCCACCTTATCTTCCTAGGCAAGCTTAAAAAATTAATCCAAAACCTCAAGTCTTCTTGTCATATGTAAGACAAATGTAGTGGACTTTCTCTTCTCTCCCCTGAACTATGCTGAACCACAAGCAAAACTCAATTCAGTGAAAGTAAAGCAAATTTCTTTTATAGTACATGTCTTGTCCCTCTGTCTCCCTAAAAACACCTTTTTCACAAAATACTGTATACTTGGTCTATGTGATCTTGCTCTGGCAGGGGGATTGGACTAGATGATCTTTCAAGGTCCCTTCCAATTCCTAATGTTCTGTGATTCTGTGATGCACACATAGCATGTGGAAATTCCATAAAAGAACTCTTTCTGCTCTTGCTTTGGAGGCATCCTTCAGGAAACCATCACTTGACAGAATTCCATAAACAACTCAGGAATAAGTTATAACCAACTGTTATTTCTGATATATACACATGTTGCCAGTGATAAAGTTTCTGTTGTCTTTTAAGAATATTAACCTTCTGAAATATAAAGCATAGAAAAATCTATAGTTTTTCCTCAAATGAATATATGCTGTACAATATTAGTTCTGATTTTATATATTAACTCATATTTAAAGTCACCAAAATGAAGTTTAGAAAAATATTACATTACTAGAAAAACAATGGGTTTAATGAAAATGGACAGTAGGAATTTTAGTTTTATGTTGTAAAAATTTGGTTTTTTAGAAATTGTTATGTTTATTTTTATAAAATTTTTACAACTTTATTTTTAAGTTTTTTGCATGTTTAGGAAAAAATTCATTTAAATAAAACTTGTAACAAAAGAAGCCATGAATACACATCTATACTGATGAGTAAGAGGAAAACATTTCACTCAAGGAAGACACCTGAGTACACTGTCATTTCTTAGAAGGGAAGTTTGAACATCTAGTATTTCCAATTCTAGCTCACCAAAAAGTTACTGGGGTGACTGATGTGACAGCATTGTCACTGACTAGATACAGCTTATTCACTGCTGTCATCAGCTCTCATTTCCTGTTTATTCCTGTAAAATGATCTGATGTAACCCAGGGGACACTCACAGCTTTCATAGATGCTTCTCTGCATGCAAGGGAAGGTCTTCTAAACACGTGATTAAATCCCTGCTCCTGGAGAAACTAAGCAAAACAGTCTCCAAAACCCATTTCTCTTTGTGGTAGGAATTTCCAGTTTGTCCTCAACCGGTCAAAGGTAAAACTACCATGAAACTATGAAATGCCTCTGGCTGCTGCAAGTCAAATGTTCCACTGATTTTTCAAAATCGATCTAGGTGATCCTGCTCTGGCGGGGGGATTGGACTGGGTGATCTTTCGAGGTCTCTTCCAATCCCTAATGCTGTGTGATTCTGTGACTCTGTTCTGCAATTGTTCCAATTCATTGTGACTTTTAATCTGAACCACATTTTTATGGGTTTTTTTATTTTTAAATGCTGAGTCACTGCAAGTGTGGGAAAATCGACATTTTATATGAATTTTACTTTGCATAAGTTAGATTTGCCTAATGTCATATTGCAAGGACTTCAGATTGTCACGCACTGTGTGTTGCAGTGCTTCAGATGAAAAACAGAAAGTGCTTGAACTATGCAGGGTTCTCATGCAGTGGCCTCACTTTGCACTCTGGTGCGCACAAGGAAATTCTTAAGTATCAGCTTGATTCTGACAATGTTCAGCTTTAGCTTTAAAACATGAGTCCAAAATTATGCATTTTAGGATGTTAGCATTGCAAAATTAACATTTCAACTACTGTGAACCAAATAAGTGTATGAAGCCATGGAGTTCAGTTTTGTATGTGTTTTTAACTTACTTTCTTCCTAAGGGAAAAAAATATTCCTGTCAAAATTACTTGTGGCTATTAATTTTAATTTTAAAATAAAATATCTTCAGCAAATTATTAACTTCATTTTAGAGAAAACTGGCTTTAAAACTGTTCTGCTAAGAGGCTTCATTGTAAGTCGTCATATGTGTTGTACGCTTTGTTAATTGTATTAATTAAGGCAATGCTGCTTGGCTACTATAACCAGTTATAACTAATTAGAAACCACTGCTCATGCTGAGGTCTTTATAATGGCTCCTTCAAGATTTATTCCACATTAATATGGCCCCATATTCTGTTTTATTTACTTTAAATTGCAACAGTGTCTCAATCTCTGATGCTTTAGCTAAAATAAGAATTTTTTTTTTAATATCCATAAATCCTAACACTAATTAAAAGTTTCATCGTCTTCCTTAAATTACTATGGCTCCATATAGCTACTAGGTTCTCACACTTTTAGAAGCAGCTCTGGTTTATCTCCTTCTTTTCCATATGGATTTATACCACACAGCCTACAGAGCAGTAGGTTATGGTTTCAAGTTTCCCTGA
Source organism: Rhinopomastus cyanomelas (assembly GCA_013400115.1). Lineage (NCBI taxonomy): Eukaryota > Metazoa > Chordata > Aves > Bucerotiformes > Rhinopomastidae > Rhinopomastus > Rhinopomastus cyanomelas. The sequence continues at coordinate 222,543 of VXBP01009534.1, read as the reverse complement.
AATGACCCATATCTCATAATAAAGCCAAAGGCCTCATATGAATACTGTGTCCCAATGTCCAAGGGATTCAAAGAGGTAAATCTTGCTGATTCACACAAATGGCTGCAGTGCCTTATTTATGGCATTTTATGATTAAAACCTCGAACTAGCACAGTTATTAAGTACGTGCATAGCTTCCAGTTCAAAAGAAGCTGTTTGAAATGCTTAAACGCTTTGTTGACTTGTGGTCCAAGTAAAGTGAGCAAGCAATGAAAAAAGAAGTCATAAAATTTACTTATGCAGTAAATATGCTAAAGCCTGTTTAAAGAAGCCACCCCATCCAACAGCTATGCAGCTGTACTCATCGTGGGCTGCAAGCACACTCATCTTTTCTCAGGCTAATAGTGAAACTGAAGCACTAAAATGCATTTCCTCTTCTCTGCCTTCCATTCCCCAAGGACCTGCATATCTGCCTTGCAGTCTGCATAGGCATCTATCCCGAGACGCTGTGCTCACTTTACCTGTTCGTCTATGAAGGTCAAGAGAATGCAAGGTGAGGATCATAGGATCACAGGATGTTAGGGG
>VXBP01009534.1:196638-221927 GCA_013400115.1 Rhinopomastus cyanomelas | reverse complement strand
CCCCAGGATCCCATTGGCCTTCTTGGCCACCAGGGCACATTGCTGTGCCATGGTTAACTTGTTGTCCACCAGGACCCCCACGAAGTTCTGGCTCCTTTACAGTGCTTCAGTGAAAATAACCAAATTACAGGGAAAAGTTATTCTAACATTCTGACATCCATCCAGTTAAAGCAAAGTTACGAGAAACTTTTCTAAATAAATAGCCTTATGCAAAAGGCTCTAGGCTCCCTGGACATTGTACCCTTCTCCAATGAATAAAATCTCAAATTGCAATTAACTCCACCTTTGTCTGTTATATCGCTTTTCTTTAACTTTCTATGGCTATGTGAAACTCTTCCGTTTATGAAGTGATATAAATAAACTTGATCTTACCCCTTTAATCTTGATTTCAGCTTTCATCTTGAGTTACCTGCTTTATTCTCATGTGTCACGTTAGATTAATTTGTTATGCTAAGTACTTGCCAAATAAATAATGGGCTTTGAAATGAGTCCATATGTAATAAGGCAAGGATTCAATTATTCCTAACACTATTAACATTTTACTACTGCATCAGGGTCATGGCTGAAAATATGATAGACACCTTTAGAGTTTCCAAGAGCCTCAGTCTCTTACCTGTGAACCGTTGTTAGTGCTAGACATTGGCATTTAATGTTCTTTACAGCTGACAAAGAAAGGGCAATTCTTTGTAGTGCTCCCTGTAACCAGACACCCTTCTTTTTACTTATTTCAGTACCAAACTTCAATTATGATAAAGTTCCAGTCTACTGTTTTGCATTATTATTTTGGAGAGGAAAACAGCACCAAGAATCTAAGACTTTTTTCCCTTTTCAATAAACATTAAATCTCTTTGTGTCTATCTCCTACCTAATAGTCCTTAAGGTCTTTATAAACCAGTTCAGCCACAGATGCACTTCTATAGTTTCTATAGCTACATTAGATGCCCCACTGGACTATGTGAATTAAAGGTAGTCTCCGAAGAACCTGAAGAGATGACAGATAATAAGGGAAAGCATAAGCAGATGATGTGACAGTATGCCACCTGCCATAAGTTATGAGAAAGGGATCCATACATCCTGTTCCAAAGCCAGAAACTGCCTTCAGTACGTACCAGCGTCTGGGCTAAGGCAGTTTGAGATATATTCTTATTCACTTTTTAAAAAACAGCCTGTCTCCTGGGATTCAGTCAGATCATAAACTGTTCTAAGATAATTCACAAATTCCTTTGATAATTCTTTCAAAACCATTGAAAAGAGGTGGAATATTATTTTCTCAAACATAAAATACCAGTTCCAAGGATTTGATTTTTCCCAGTTTTTCTATAGCTATTTTACTGAGATGGTGAGAAGAGAGGGTTGAAGGTTGAAAGTACAAGATCAAAATGAACAAATGTGTGTGAACATATTTCAGAATATACATCTGTAATTACACATTTGGCTCTCCTCCCTGTTCTGCCTACAACATTAGGGATGAACAAATGGATGCAGCCACTTGGATTGCAAAGTGCAGTCCTTCACAGTTACCTGAAAGCAAACAGTAATCTAGCAGGATCAATATCTACATGTCCTTGCATACTGCCAGGAACAAAGCATTTTCGTCACCCTGAAAGATACAAAAACATGAATGTCCAAACCACACACACAATACAAGGTGCCACAGCAGAGCAAGAAGGCTTGAGGGAATCACCAGCATTCCAGGTTCTACTAACAGGAAGGAATTTATGAAGGGTTTTGAGGCTGTATTGTCGTAATTAACCACTGTCAATTATTCACCTGCTTCTGGAGATTTGCAATGTGAAAACTCAAAACAACATATCTTGTAAAGCAGCACAGTTACAGACCTACTGCGTGAATGAATCCCTGCTCCTACCGAGACCTGAGCACTTAAAACAGATGACAAATCTCTTGAAGAAGCCTGCAAACAAATGCTAGCATTGGATACCAATATCTGGTAGTAAGGCAAGTAGTCCAGCAATAGTAAGGCAAAGCCCCACTACAAGCCATGTGCTCAGTTTGCCTAGAGGGATGGGAGAATCAAGAGTTGTGATCAGTGGCTCAATGTTCAAGTGGAGACCAGTTATGAGTGGTGTTCCTCAGAGGTATGTTTTGGGCCCAGCACTGTTTAACATCTATCAGCAACATGGACTGTGGCACTGAGTGCACTTTCAGCACGTCTACAACGACACCAAGCTGTGTAGTGTGGTCAGCAAGCTGGAGGGTAGGGAGGCCTTCCAAAGGGATCTTGACAGGCTTGAGAACTGGACTCATATAGTACTAGGCCAACCGTATCCTAGGCTACATCAGAGAAGCATCACTAGCAGGTCAAGGGATGTGACTCTTCCCCTCTTGTGAAATAACACCTGGAGTGTTGCATCCAGTTCTGAAGTTCTCGCTACAAGAAAGGCACAGGACTGTTGGAGCAAGTCCAGAGGAGGCCTTACCTCCTCTGGCACCAGGTGTTGCCACCACTGCTGTCCCATGCTAACCAGTAGCTGCTTACCAGTAGCTGGCCAGAATACAGCTCTTGGCATTAACAGCCTAACTGCAAGGGAAAGACACTTACATTTGCAGTAAATTAGTTAATGTGAAAATCCATTCTCAGTGCAGTCATCTGAGGTCAAAGACTACAAAGTGCTTTGAGAGTCAAATTGCATTTCTGTGTAGGAAACAAACACAATTTCTCACCTAATATCAGAAGATAATACTTGATATTTTCCAGAAAATCCTAAGAAGAAGTAGCATAAATGAATTTCAATGTATTCATTGATGAGTAAACTAAATCTTCAAGATAGTTTCTTAAGCATAATTACACTTCTTTCATTACTTTTCTTTTAGTAGCTATTTCCCATCTTCAAGACAGTTTATTAAGCATAATTACACTTCTTTCATTCATTTTCTTTTTATTAGCTATTTCCCATCCCTGAAGTAATGTTAGTCAAGTTCATTTGGTTTGACAATGGAAGTTGTGTCCTTTACAGAAAGTGTGTTGCAGAAAAAGTGGACTTTAAGAAAACAATGACTGTTACTGATGGTACTTGGAAAGGTTACACAGAATAAATTGATTGCCATAACACTAAGGGATGGAGTGGCACTCTTGGGCTCATAGTCCAAGAAAAACATATCTACACTGTGAAATGGGTTAACAAAATATAAAACATGGGAGAAGACCAAGTAGGTAAAGTAGATTCTTATTACTCAGAATTGGACTGGAATACATTAAGAAAGATAAAAGCTTTGTGTGGATTTGGTATGAGATTGCTTTGAAACTCCATTGGTTAAGTGTCTGTCACTAAGAGGATAATATTGTAATGTTTGGGAAGAAGTATTACACCAAAAACTATGGGCTATATATAAAGGTAGTGTAAAAACTGATCGTTTCAATTTCAATAAGGGTTAATCTCTCAAGATTGCAGTATTAATAGTCCTTACTTGTGCAAATCTGCCACTGACTTCAAGTTTTACCTGAACTGAAGCAAAACTGGTAACAAGCTTTGGACACAGATCTTTTTCAGTCAATCTGGCAAAATATGTGGTGCACTGCTGTGTGGGAAGAATCAACAGAAGTGAAGGCTTTACACAAAAACATCAACAGAGCACAAAATGCATTTCCATGAATTCAGCCATTGTTTTAAAGATTGGGTTTGCAGGATTCAAGAGGTTGAAGGATCTTCCCTTCTGCAATGAACCCTCAAGCAGAAATTGCCAGTAGAACTGTATAAAACATTCTATATATTATATAAAGGATGCATACATATAAAACAGCAATACAGCATGTAGGAAGCTCAAAATTTATTCATTATCATTAGCAATACATCTATAATTGCAAAATTATTGTCGTAAATGGAATTATTCTCAGAAGGCAAGCTCTGGATACTGCGTCGTCAGAGACACTTAGAATGAGATGGAAAATTGCAGAAAGGAACACAGAGTGAACTTAACAGCTAGGGAAAAAGGAAAAAGGGAAAGAAAGGAAAAAGGGAAGAATATTTATAAGATGTATAATAAGAAAGGGAGAAAAACTCCTGTGCAACAGCAGCCAGAAAAGATGGATGAGAATATGTGAGAGAAATAACTCTGTGGACACCAGCATCAGTGCAGAAAGAGGGGGGGAAAAGAGCTCCAGGTGCCAAAACATGGTGAAGATCCTGGTGAAGCAGTCTTTCCACCTCCAGGGAGGTCTACGGTGAAGTAGATATTCACCTACAACACATGGAGGATCCCATGCCTCTGGGAAGGATGTGCTATAGGACTTCCAGCCCACAGACAGAGCATCTCATTCTGGAGCAGGTTTTCTGGCAGAAATTTGGACTTAAGGGGAACCCATACTGAAAACGGTTTGGCCATCATCTTACTTCATCAAAAAGAAATGTATAAAAGACTCACCAGATCAATTTGTGAAGAACTGCGGTCTCCTGGAAAGGACTTACATTAGAGAAGTTAGTGAAGGAATGTCTCACATGGGAGGTACCCCACACTGGAGCAGGGAAAGACAGTGAGGAGGAAGAAGCATCAGAAACTATGTGTGATGAACTGCCCTTAACTTCCATTACCTGTTCTTCTGTGCTCCTTGGGTTAAGAAGATAGAGAAATCAGGAATGAAGCTGAACCTGGCACAAAGGAAAAGTTGGGGAGGAGATTTGAATTTTTATTTCTCATTACCCTACTCTGATTTGATTAGTAACAAATTAATTTCCCCAAGTAATGTCTGGTTTTTCCCCCAAAATGATAACCGGTGATCAATCTCCCTGTCCTTATCACAACACACAATATTTTAATCGTATTTTTTTCCCCACTCAGAGGAGTGATAGGGTGGCTTAGTGGGCACCTGGCATCTATCCAACTAATCCTCAAAGGAAAGTAAAACAAAATTTGTCTCCGTTTTGAGATGAAATATTATTCAATGCGAAGCAGGAATGTACAATGTTTCTTCTGATGATTGTTAGAAGGTAAGTTTGGATAGTCTATCCTAATATAACCTATTTCTTTCTAACGTTCAAACAATCGTCTTGGCACATATATTGCATATTTGTATATTTCCAAGTTAGAAGATATTAATCCAAAGGCAGGGAAAACAGAAGAAAGAGCTTTCCATTTTAGACTTAAGGAAGTCTAAATTTAAACACTTTGTTACCAGTTTGAAAGTAAAAAAAAACCCAGATAATAGTTGAGGTCAACTTCTACAGAGATTGGGATGCTACTTTTAATTAACATGGCCTGATTTATTTGCCCAGATATATTCCCTGCATGATATCATGAACTAATTATTTATTTCTTGATGTCTGGGAAACAAAACAAATCTTGAAGGTCACTTACATTTGGAGATTTTGTTCTGTCATTATACACTCATAAAAGTTAATAGTCCTTGCTGCTTACCTGATATCAACATTAAATTCTAAGATGAGTTAAGAGAACGTGTTAATTACTGTTCATTACTATAAGAGTTCATGTGAAGCTACTTGGAAATTAAAGTCAATAGACCTGATGGAATATGCTGGAGGGCTTTCTGCAGGGAGGTGCATTAGTAGAGAAGGTCAGAGGATCAGTAAAAGCTGATTTGTCAAAAGAGAAACTTTTTTTAGTGTCTGTCTTGATCAATGAAAGTTTAATGGGAAAAGATTTCTTAGTCTCAAACAGGGATGCACTCCTGCTCACACTGCAGAGATCTAGTCTCTTTTGAGGTAAAGTGACTTGCTGCAGTGTGAGAGGTTTTGGATGGATCTCTCTTCTTGATTTTTGTTAAGAAATGGAATCTCTAGAAATTTTCTTCTGTGCATTCTCATTCAATGAGCAGCAGTGCTTTGGCTATTTTTTCAAGCGCTGGTCTGCAGTTTTCATAACAATACTCCATAAAGATCTATATTCCTTTCAATAAAGAGAGAAATTGAAAAGATTGCAAGGCTTTTGATAGTCTTTTTAAGAGCTGGAAATGGATTCCTGTCTCAATTTTTTTGGGGGGGGGGCCGGGTGGGGGAGTGGAATGAAACGTGTATTTCAACTATAGTAATCACAGAATCACACAATCATAGAACATTAGGGATTGGAAGGGACCTTGAAAGATCATCTAGTCCAGGGTTTTGAACGTCTCCAGAGAAGGAGACTCCACAACCTCCCAGGGAATATTTAATGTAGTACACTCCTAGTCAATGTCTGTCCATCTATCTATCTATCTATCTATCTATCTATCTATCTATCTATCTATCTCTCTGTATACACAAGATCTGAAGCCGAAGTCAGGAACCTTTTGTGACTAGTTACACTAAGAAAATAGAACATGATACTACTTGTTTTCCTGCACAGATTAGTTTAACATGCTTATTCAAGATATGGGAAATATCTCACTCAAGATATGGGAAACATCTCGCCCAAGATATGAATCAATATCTGACTCTTGACTATGGAGGCTCAAACATCTATCTCCAGATTTGCTGACCAGGACTGAAGCTATTTAACTGTTTAAGAAACCTATAATCTCTTTGGAGAGATGTGTGTATCATAAAAGTAAGTATGCAACTGAAGGCTGCATATTTTCAGTGAAATACATTTTACATATAATAGTTGTTGAGTGCTTTAATCAGTTATTTTCTGCACATGGAGGCTTCTGAGGGTTTTCAGCTTCACAAGTTGGTTAAAAATTAAGTTCTCGCAAAATATGAACTAAATCTGATGGAGATGCACTGGTCCATCATTCAGGGTTATAATTTTATGATGTGTTTATGTCTTTTTTAGGACCTGTGTGTAAATTATTTCTGTATAACACAGAAAAAGAGGCAGAAAGTCAGGGTGTTCATATCAACTCCATCTATCAGGCTGTGAACAAAAAAATTACCTGTTCTGCCCTTACACTGAGCAGCGTTCCTGAACTGATCACTGTTTCTCAGCCTTGAACTGATGATACCTAATTTTCTCTTTAGTCCAGATCCTTTCACTAGCCAAGTCAACAGGACAAAAATAGTTCTAAGTAGTTATTTTTGTGTACTTTTCAAAGTAATTTACCAACAGTCGCATGGGTTAAAAAGTGAAGTTCTACTGAGCTGATTAGTGACTGGTAAAGACAATTCAATTACTCCATGAGAAGCATGTTCAGTTCTCTGTATTATATTTTTTCAGGTTTCATATCTCTACCTGAGGTAACCTGGGATATTTTGTATATATATATAGAGAGAGAGATATATAAGTATTGCTTATTCTGAGCATAGGGACAGCAGTTTGTACTTCAAAGAAAGATATAAGATTGGAAGAAAGCAAAACTAAAATACCAGCCTGCTATTCCAGTACTGTATAGGATGTAGAACATGGACTTAGTTATACATCACTGTGAGCAGATACAGGAACAATCCAAACTCTTGAAAACCATAGTCTTTTGAAACCTTGGTATCACCACTGCTGGGGACAAAAACTTCCTTGACTTTATGGGCTTTGAGACAGACCTGCCAATAGAGGAAATTTATCTCTGCAGCAGATTATTAGCTTCTAGAACAAGGAGCAATGGGTCTAAGATGGAACACAGGAAGTTCCACATCAGTATGAGAGAAGGAACTTCTTCATGGTGAGGGTGACAAAGCACTGGAACAGGCTGCCCAGGGGGGTTGTGGAGTTTCCTTCTCCAGAGACGTTTAAAACCTGCCTGGACATGTTTCTGTGAAACTTGACTTAGGTGATGCAGCTGTGATGGGGGCATTGGACTAGATGATCTTTTGATGTCCCTTACAATCCCTCATGTTCTATGATTCTGTGATTCTAGAAATCAGACAGTACATTCCAGATGATAAAGCTATTATAATTTCTTTTATTTTTACACGTTACAAGTCAATGATATTAGAGATAATTGAGATATTATAAAATCATTCAATAATATCTTGAAAGAGACTTTGATGGAGATGATAGTATTTAGAAGGATAAAGACATGTACTGAAATATGCCATTTCCCTTCTTTATTCTTAAATTAATTTTCCAGTATCAAAGTCTTAATAGATTACCTGGTAAATTAGAAGATCCAAATAATGCTGACTTTTAACTAAGAATAAAAAGAAACAAAGAAAAAGCATAATTACAGAAAGGTCTTAGTGCTAATGTGCACCAGAGGTCAGAATACTCATGATTTATAATTGACATCAAGAGAATAAAAGACTCTTAAGAAGGGCTCCTCTTCAGAAATGAGATAGAATGCTGTACAGTTAATAGCATTTTCTTCATGAGGATTGTTAGTGAATACAATAAGCTGATCTGTTCCACAGACCTATTCAATGTAAATCCACTTAATATTAATACCTAAAAGGTTTAAAGCACTTTAGTGATCATCTTGCACAGTTATTGTTCAGAGACAGAACTGTGTTTGCCCTGTCTCACATTCAGACAAAGCTCAAGAACTAGTAACAGGGAATCACAGAACCACAGAAGGAAAGGGACTTATCATCTAACCCAACCTCCTCTCCACTAAAGAAATATTGCTGAGGCCACAGTGCTCCAGATGTGGCCTCACCAAGGCACAGTAGAGGGGCAGGATGACCTCTCTATACCTACTGGCCAAACACTTCTTAATGCATCCTAGAATATCACTGTTGCTTTCTTGGCAACAAGAGAACACTTCTTGGGACACCTTGCTATCCACCAGGATTCCAAGATCTTTCTGCTCAGGGCAACTCCCCAACAAGTCTTCCCTAACCTACATTGATGCATGGGATGGTACCTCCCCAGACGCAAGACCGTACATTTGCTCTTAGTAAACCTCATTAGCTTCCTCTCTGCTCAATTTTCCAGATCACACTGGATGGTAGCACAATCCTCTGGTGTCTCAAACACTCCTCCCATCTTTGCATCATCAGCAAACTTACTCGGGGTGCACTTTGTCCCGTCATCCAGGTCACATGAGCCTGGAATATGAACAGGATGGATAGATAGCTTTTAATGCATAAAAGAGTTTGATGAGACAATAAACACATCTGAGCATTGACAGTGTCAAAAAACTATAAACCTAAACCTGCAGAATGTTCAATTGCCTAAAAAGCCATACAGCCAACAGGATTCGAAGATCATTAACAGCTGGTGGGATGAGAAATCAGTAAATAAAAACCAACTGCAAAAACTTCATTCTTGCATTTGAGTTGGACTTTTAGATTTATGATTTTAGCAAATACAAATTTCCCTGTGTGACAGAGTCTGAAGTTGTCAGATCTATCTTGCCCTCAAAAGGAAAGCAAGGTTAATCTCCTGTCCTTTAAAACCATGTACAACTCCTCTACGAGTCGCAGAAATACATCTCCAAAGAGCTCCTCTTTATACACATGCTCTTACACAAACTAATTCAAATACATTTAGGACTGATCCATTGAAACAATCTACAATGCTTCCTTCTCCCCATAATTTCAAGTCAGTACTCCAGTAAGTATATTGTGAACAACATTCAGTAGCACAAACTCAGGTCAACAGTACTGCTCACAGAAATGGTCTATACCATATGTAAGCTCTGACAAGCAATAATGAAAACATTTCTGTATTAATACTGTTTTCAGCATAAATTCAAAAAGTAGTCGCATACCAGCTACAATGGGAATCATTAGTTCTGTCCCAGACAAACCCAGAACAGTGGCACATCCTCAACAATCTTTACTACGTGCACAGGAGAATAGAGTGATTCTCTTTTTCATGTCTCACCATTAATCTTAATGCGAGCTGCAAAATAAACTGCACTTTTACATATAGATAGAGGAGATTGAGAGAATTCTATAGTCCTAGAGAAAAGAATAAGCTTATCCTACTTTTTTCCCAGTAGTGCTGCTGCCTAGTGGGGAAAAAAAAAAAAAAGAAGAAAATGTTATTTAGACAATTTGTTTTGATTCCAGCTTTCTTTTTTCCCCCCTCCACACTCCTATATATAACAGTCTGCACATATTTCCAGATTTTATCTTGTTGGTTACAGATATATTGTAATACATGACCATGCTGAAATCTAATGCTTGATGCAGTTCTAAACTTGATAACAGTCTTACTTTCACATTCCTTCTGAGAAAAAAATTGTACAAACATTCTGGACAAGATTGTCATGTTTTCCTCCTTGTTATATATTTTTGCTTCACTGATTTGCAATTAAAAGTTCTATTCAAAGCATTATAATTAACTTTTGCACTGTACTTAGCATGTTTAAAAGACTAATTCCTTTCTTAAATTAATTGTGAATCGTTAAATCAGCAGAAAATTTCACAGAAATGGAGTGTATGATGGAATTAATTGTATGAAGAAAAGAACTCGCAAAGCCAGAGTTGTTATTACTGTACTTGTGTATAGTAAATTGTCCAATAGGCTGGTAGCCCGCCATGTCTTTTTAGAAGCAGGCTTATTAATCTTGTTAATTCTACTGAAAAGACCTAAGTATTTGTGTGAATAATATTATAAGGTTGTTTCTATCATATAATATTCTCCAGTTAAGAGACATCTTTCCACTGACTCTAGTGGACTTCTGTTTGGCTCCCTAGGCCATGCAGAAATGGGGCATACATTTCTTGAGAACCAAGGGGGAACACCTGCATATGGCTCAAAAATTCCCAACAGGTTGTTTGGGGGGTTTTTGGTGGATATTGCTAGCTTTAATTTATAGATTTTCTTTGGGAGTGCTTTACAAGAATATCTATAATATTCCCTATGTTAGAACTGTAAAGCTTTCAAAAATCATACACTGATTCCTCAATAATACCTTAGCAGTACTTTTCTGGCACAGTACACTATTAACATCTTTATGAACACTGACACAAAGCCTCAGTCATAAAGAATAAAAACTCATTTTTCCCCCAAAGAATTCAGGGTAAGTACTGCACTGCAATAGTTGCCTTGACTTTGTGGATAAACTGTGCGTAACTACTGTGCTTTTTCCTCTCCGTTTGGGCGTCTCTCTAGAGAATGCATTATATGGGAAAAAGTAAAGATGTACTTGTAAAACTGTGATGTTGAGATTCACACACTGCTTATCGCTTTCAGCTTCCTTCTTCTCCATGTATAAATGCATTGAGGCCGTTAGCAAACGGAAGAGCACAGAAATATTAAGCTATTAACACAAACATTAAACACTTACAAATGTTGCAATGCTTCTGTGTTTTCCAGCAGTGGTTTCTTTTCTCTTCTAATTTGAAAAAGTGTCAGACTTTTAGTGGAAGCAAAGAAGTGGTAAGAAGATTAGGACATGCAGAGACTTTTTGCCAGAGAAAAGCAATGTCAATGCTTGCAAACTTGCTCCAAATCCTTGAACGACTGGAAAATGCCAAATCAAATACACTGTAGAGGGCTTGATGAAGAAAAAGAAATATCTATACTCAGATGAGGAATTTTACTAGTCATTGGCTGAAAGCCAGTTACTTAATTTAGATTTGTTTGCAACTAAGTCCTTAAATCTTGTTTCATATCTTCTGAATCATTCTTGAAATGATTAATCTACTCATTTATATTCAGATATTTTTGTAAAAGGAACAGTTATGCCATCACCAAATAATCTCCAGAACCAGGTTCTTCATAATTTCTCTAGTTTATGTGTAAGATACGAGAACCTGGTAATTGGTGATTCTGAAGACTTCTCTGTTTTCCTCCCAAAGGAAATCTTACATCTCTCAACTCACAATTGCAAGGAACCCTCCTGAACTGGAATTCTGTATTAGCCCTTCATTTGATTCTTCTCCTAATTTTTTTTTTATTATACTCACAAAGATTCCTACAGTTTGCTCTCACGAGAAAGAAATGTAATTATCCTGTTACAAGACTTGGCACTGTCTGGAAGACAGTATAGATGATGTTCTGACTCCTACCTTTCCAGTGCATTAAAAGTAAATTATATACTTCACTTTTAAGGCTATTTGGATATCTTATTATATTTATGTAAATACATTATGGTTAAGGCTCTTCTAAATCTCAAATTCTTCTTTCTGGTTGCCCCATTGACAGTGTTACCAACATTAATTTCTTGATCCTTCTGTTTTCTTTAGAGCAATATTTTTTCCTCCTATGCATAGAGACTCTCAGTTAAAATACAGAACTCCCTTGTATTGCTTTTCTTTCTGCCCTCTAGCAGATTAGCTAAATGAATTGGTTAATTCTGTTATTGGGGTTTTGAAAGTGTGATAATAAGTTAATAAGCATAGCTAGATTTTCAAAAGGGTGTTGTGTTAAAAAATAACTGTGTTTCTAACACTATTGGAGCAGTATTCCATTGTTGTTTATCAGTCACAGATTTGCTCTTTGACATAGGAAACTAAACAGACTGAACATAACTGAGTATACACACTATCTTGTACAAGACCTTTGCTCAACTAGTCATGTACTTTAACACCTTGAACAAAGTTTGGGCAAGATAAGGGGGTGGATTACCTCTCCCGCTGATGCAGGAGACAGAAACACTAAAACACACTCTCTACTGTTCATTCAAGTAAATTGAGTACCGAAACATATTGAAGGCTAAATTTAGTAGGTTGACTTTTACTGCAAGCCAACATAAAAAAGGTAAAAAGCTGTTAGAACCCTGTCCTTAGAACATTTTTGTATGTATCTTTGTGAATTTTTCATATCCTTTCAGTGAAACAGTTCTCTATCCCATTACTTGGTACTTGCTATCTACAGTCTTAGTAAACCTTCCTGCATTGGCTTTTATGCACAGCATATTTTAAAGGCTTCTATCAAGACCATCTCGACTATCCATTTTAAGAATAGCAACTCATTTTTTGAGTATTACTTGAAAGCTTTGGAGTTTTGTATAGCTCATACATCACAAGGGATTTTATGTTGACAGTTTCTAAACGGATTTGATCAGAAACAGGATATACTTTTTCACTCAAACTGGCAAGTGCACAACTGGTATTTGCAAAAAGAATTCAAATATATGGATAGGATTACTATGATGTGCCATCTATGTTTCCACTGATTTTGGTTTTGTTTGCTGTTCTTTTTTTAATTTTTATTTAAAGAGTTGTTCAATAAAAAATTACTAATGGATGGTCTCCTGTGTTTGAAAAGAGAGGGCCTGATCGGTCTTGGATTGGTATCAGCAGACTACAATGGGCTGGGATAAACTGTTAAAAATGTAGACATTGAAAGATTTATTAGCTAATTAAAAAGCTTCTGGGGCTTGAATGCAAGAGTAAAATATTATAACTTCTAATGTTATTATTTCAAGCCTTCGCTCCTGTTTAAGTTTGTTGATAAAAAAATTTGAGTTTTTCTGCGTTGAGAATAGCAGCTAGTACTTGATAGCAGTTCAAACAAAAAGGTGACATGCGTTGTGAGGAAACATGAAAGTAATGCGACTGGAAAATATAATTCAAAGAGGTGTAGACCTCTTTAACATTGCCTACTTCATTCACCATGAGGACTACATTTTGCTGCTTTGCATACATGAAAAGCAAGAGAGATTGTTCTTTTCTCAAAGCAGATAAAGTACACAATGTAAGACTGCTTCTGACCTTAGTTATGCTAAAAGAAGATACCAGAAAAAGAATGAAAGGGAAAGGTCATATTGCTAACCACTCACCTCTGACAATCACACTGACAGGACATAAGGTATGGCTGAAGCTTTGACTTTCATAAACGAGATGCTTGCAAATTTTACTGTGTAGTTATAGACAAGAGACTAGATGACAAATACATTCCTCGGTACTGAGCTCAGTTTACACTGCTGTTCCTTCAGTTTAAACTGTGCTACATATATGTATGTGTGCAAAAAAACAGTATTTGTCTGTGTACTGAAAAACATTTCTTTTAAATACTTCTGTGCTGCACTAATTTACTGTTTGAATAAATTAATTTACTAGCAGAGGAATAAGATTCATTACGACATAGAATCATAGAATCATAAAGGACCTCAAAAGATCATCTAGTCCAGTCCCCCTGCCACAGCAGGATCACCTAGACCAAGTCATACAGAACATAGTAGAAGTAGTTCTGAAACCTGGAAATACATAATAGAGTATAGAGCTTCAGCTTTGGGACTGTATATATTACTGGTTGCTACTAAATAATAAGAAGTTCCATTATTAAGGAAAAAGAAGAAAGGATTAGAGTATTGTTACAGCATATTGATTATCCATTAGTACCAGTAATTAATGTCTTTGGATGCCCTAACTTTTATAAAAATATGACTTGCAGTTTACTGGTGTGTAAGTTTCAGTGTGAAGAAACTTTAATCTAAAAATGTTGCTCCTCAGAACGTTCTTTATAAATCATTAGAATCATAGAATGTTCTAGGTTGGAAGGGACCTCTAGAAGTCATCTAGTACAACCTCGCTACACAGGGACAACTCTACCTCAGTCAGGCAGTGCATCAAGCCTGACCTTAAATGACTCCATAGATAGGGCCCCGACCTGGGCAGCCCATTCCAGTGATCAACCACTCTCACATTAAAAAACTTTTTTCTAATATCCAGCTTAAATCTATCCTTTCTCAGCTTGAACCCATTTCTCCTCAGACCTGTAAATATTCTGAACCACCAGCTGAAGAAGTTTTTTGCATCACCAATGCAACACAGTTACATTAACTAAAACTGCACTTTTACAATCTCTTTAACAACTTCCCAAGCATAGAACAGAATTCATCCCGTCTTATGATGGATAAAGCTGAATGCTACCCAGATAGCACAGTCATTAGATAAGTGAATAAAGAGTAAAGGTTCAAATATTTCTGCCTTCATTCTTTTTTCCTCAGAATGAGTTTCTGGCAATGAGTAAAGAGCATGCAGGAGTCTGTTTGTCCATCCCAGATGCTCAAGAAGTATTTGAAGCCATATTAGGTGACTAGCAATTTTATGAAATTGGAGATACTAGAAGTCTAAATCCTTAAAGCTTGAACTAGAGACCCAGGGTTTCTAACTCAGATTTGTAATACAGTTGTGTACAGTAGCTTTAAATACTAAAAAAAGGATGTGCAAACAATGAAACAGGTCAAAAACAACAATTACATTCAATATGTGAATGACATCATTAATTCACAACGAATGTATTTATCCTTGAGAGTTTGTGAGCTTGAAAGCCTCATTTTAAAAGCAACAGTCAAAAGAATATCTAGAGTCCTATTAAACAACAAACAAATGTATAATTTTTCCCACATTACCACGTTTTAAATACTCAAAACAGATTCTTATATAAGACTGTAACTAGCCCAGAGGATTTACAAACCTGGAGCTAATACTACTTTTAATGCATATTAACCAGAAATCTTCTTATGCTCTCTCCCACTGCACATCCTAGTAAAAAGCTGACTTTCTTTTTATTACCCCTCAGCAAAAATTTAAACAATGGCAGGGAGTTTCACAGAACTCAGCACCTTTGCAAAGATTAAATTTGCTATTTGAAATGTAAAGCAAATAGCTTTAAAGCTTTGATATATTGCAACCAAAAAAACCGAAGTTTAGTAGAAAGCAGCTCAGAGTGAAAATTGTCTCTGTCAGAAGACAGGAATTTAAACCAAGTTCCTATCAGGAACAGGTTTAAATTAATGACAGGACAAATTAATGATAAATGTGATAAGCCAAACTCTAAGTGGCCAGGTAGAATAAAAACTGTTTTCACTCCTAGAAGTTTTGTTAAAATGAAGGAGATGTGTGTCAAAACAAACAAGAATGCTGTATAAATTTAGTGGATAACAACACTGTACACAGTAGTTTATTTTTTTCCAAAATGAGTGGTCAGCAAAGAAATGAGTTAATTTTACTATTCCAAGAGTCAGAGGTGGGTCAAGGTCAATACTGAAGCAATTGTCTCTGCTACTTTGCCCGTCGTACAGATCACAGGATCACAGAACGTGAGGGATTGGAAGCGACCTCGAAAGACCATCTAGTCCAATCCTCCCCGTCACAGCAGGATCACCTAGAACAAGTTGCACAGGAACATGTCCAGACAAGTTTTAAATGTCTCCAGAGAAGGAGACTCTACAGCCTCCCTGGACAGCCCAGTCCTCTGTCACCTTCACTGGGAAGAAGTTCCTTCTGATATTGATGTGGAACCTCCTACATTCCAGCTTACACCTCTTGTCCTTTAATTAGATGACACTGAGCAGCGCCTGGCCCTGACACCCACCCTTCACATTAATTATAAACATTAATGAGGTCACCCCTCAGTCTTCTTTTCTCCAAGCTCGAGACCCACCTCTGTCAGCCTTTTCTCATCAGTGAGATGTTCCACTCCATCATCATTGTGGCTCTGCACTGGACTCTGTCCAGTAGTTCTGTGTCCTCCTGGAACTGAGAGGCCCAGAACTGGACACAATATTCCAGATGGGTCTAACCAGGGCAGAGTACAGGGGCAGGAGAACCTCTCTTGATTTACTAACCACCCCACTTCTGATCCACCCCAGGATGCTGTGAGTGGAAGAGTTCTGCTCTACTGTGAACTTGTGAAGCTTGTATCCAAACAATTTTCAGAGTCCCTGAGAAACAAGAGAAGCAGAATTAATATTCAGGAAAGCAACTACTTGTTTGGGGGCTTTTTCCCACTGTATCATGAAAACTTGTGCTTTACTATCCAATTAGCCATGTTGTGCTTTTTGGTTAAATTTACTTCTCTGCTTCCTCTTACTTTTTTACTTCTTTACTTCCTCTTACAGTGAGGGTAACAGAGTATAGGAACAGGCTGCCCAGGACAGTTGTGGAGTCTCCTTCTCTGGAGATACTTAAAACCCGCCTGGGTATGTTCCTGTGTGAGTTGGTCTAGGTGATCCTGCTGTGGCAGGGGGATTGGACTAGATGATCTTTCGAGGTCCCTTCCAATCCCTAATGATTCTATGACTCTTTATGCTGAGATCTCACACTTCCCTGCAGGAGAACTGTAGTCCAGAAACATTCTGAGTTTCACAAGTCAGCAAAATTATATTCGCCGTTTTTTTAATTAAACTGTTGATAAAACTTACAGTGATCAGTTGCTGGTCTTGTTTATATGATTCTTTGCAGTTTTTCCTTGCAGAAAAACATACTGAAGAAGAGATTTCACAGTAACAAAATTATTTTTCTGAGAATCAACTGTATGATTGTTATTATTATTTCATTGTATGATTTTCTTGGGTAATCATCGCACTAATAACATCCTTTGCTGTATACAAGGCTTGTATTATGAAGTGTGTCCTATCATTATCCTACTACTGCCCAGGTATTTAAGAGAAGCTTTTTCAACTCAAAAACTCTTGCTAGCCCAACTCTTCTATCTCACTATGGCAAAACTGGTTTTGTTTATTGCATACATATGGAAAGGCTGATGGAGCTGGGTCTCTCCAGCTTGGAAAAAAGGAGACTAAGGGGGGAACTTCATTAATGTGGAGAAATATGGAAAAGGCAGGTGTCAAGAGCCAGGCTATGCTTAGTGATATACAATGATAGGACAAGGGGCGATGGGTGTAAGCTGGAACATATGAGGTTCCACATCAATATGAGAAGGAACTTCTTTCCAGTGAAGGTGACAGAGCACTGGAACAGGCTTCCCAGGGAGGTTGAGGAGTCTCCTCTTCTGGAGACATTTAAAACACATCTGGACATATTCCTGTGTGACTTGGTCTAGCTGATCCTGCTGTGGCACAGGGATCACCTCAGAGCCGCCTTTTCTCCGGGCTGAACAACCCCAACTCTTGCAGCCTGTTCTCACAAGATATATGTTCCAGATCTCAGATAATTCTTCTGGCCTTCATCTGGCCCTGCCTCAAAAGGTTAACGTCCTTCTTGTGTAGAGGACCCCAGAGCTAGACACAGATGTCCAGGTGGGTACTCTCCAGAGCACAGTAGAGCAGCAGGATCACATCCCATGACCTTCTGGCCACACTTCTTCAGTTGGCCTTCTGGGCTGCAAGGGCACATTGTTGGTTTATGTCCAGCCTTTCATCCACCTGTACTCCCAAGTCCTTCTCCACAGAGCTGCTATCAATCACTTCATCTCCCAGGATTGCCTTGATGTAGGTGCAGGACTTTACACTCGGCCTCGTAAATCCCCATGAGATAAAACCGAGCAACAAGAAGGAGCAGATAAAAAAGATAAACTGAAAAAACAAAACCCAACCCAAACAACCAGAAAGACTGTTTGGATAAAATATTCTGTAGTATAGAGAGTAAGAGAAGCATAATGAGCTTTGAAGGCAGACCAGAGAGATTGCTTCCTTATTTGAAATATCTGTCATGGACGGGACTATACCTATAGGTAAAACGACCAATTCAAGAAAACACTCAAAGGGAAAATGAATGGAGGGGTTTTTCTTTTAGTTTCGAGGAGGGTTTTTCCTGCATTTGTTAGCGACTCTTCATCATAGGTTTTGGATTTTTTACCGTGATTATGGACATATTAATTCCTGCCAGTACTTTATGGGCAGTACTTTTCAAAGATATTTGTATTTCATTTTATAATTAAAAAAATTATTTGTTTACAATTTCAGTTATTTTCATACTAAACTAGCATTTAACCAAAATACAGATTTGCTATAAGCTTCTCACAGATTCATTAGAGCTTAAAAAAAACTTTGCTTTTCTTCCTTTGCAAAAAATTATTGTATGGTATATATTGAGCATAAGCTAAATATTCTTTTTTTAAAATAAAGTATTCTGTCCCAAATTATGACTGTTTATTAAACTCAAAGTTTATTTCTTCATTATTAGATTATTTTTTTTTCCAACACCATATTTCATTTCTCTTTTGTATCTTCTATTCTTGGAAACCTGATCCAAAATGCATGTAATCTACTGGAGTTTTTGTTGTCAGAATTATATGCAAGAATCTATTCTTCTGCTCTGCTCTGGTTGTGTGTTTCTTGTGCTTATTTTCTTTTCAGGTCTGAGTATTTAATAGGATTTCTGTCTGTTTGCTGTGCTGCTTTTTCTGGCATTCATTTCCTGTCTTGGCTTCTGTTCAGACTCCAAACCCCCAACCATTCAACACCTTCTCCACAAATAATGACATTTACAAGGGTCCAGAACTCCTGCATGCTAAATTACATTTTACTCAGGCTGTCCTTGTGCAAGAAGAGGAGGAAGAATAAAAGCTTTAACATCTCTCTTGAAAATCAATTTGAAAAATAAAACATGTGCTGCCAATAGCTGTTTTGCTCTTTCAGAACTGCACACACACTCATCAGCTGTTTGACATAAACATCAGAGCCATTCTCCCCTGCACATATTCTCATTCTAATGCTCCTATAAATATTCTTACATTTGCCATTATTTCTTAAAGTGCTGAGAAGTGAGCTGGATCAGGAACATTAATCAGCTTCCCAGATACTTGAAGCCATTACTTTCATTTCTATGATTTTTATTCTAGTTCTTTTTGTTATTCCTCTTCCCTAACAGCAATTTTACACTAGTTACTACTGATCAGTGAGTGAAGCCAAAATCAACTACTGTTTGTTGTGCCCCCAATTCCTTTTGTCCAAGGTAGCTCACTGAGTTGGCCTGTGCTTTGAGCAGTGTTCGTAGATTTGTTGGTCTGTTGTATTTAACAGCTTCTTGAAAAATTGTTCTATAGAAACTGTGAGAATTCATTTTCATATTGATCATAAGTAATTGTCTTATTTTTTTAATCTCAGATACATAAAGGTGCTTCCAGCTTAGCTTAGGGTAGTGGCAAGGGGGAATGTGTTCTTTCGTGCCTTCTCTCCATCTTTTCCAATTTGTTTTGCAAGCTGAAGAGTGCAATACTGGGGAGTTTTCTTCCAGCAGGATTTCTCTCTACCTGCAGGCAAACTTTTCCTGGATGCCGTATAGAATGCTTCTGCACCTCTTCTGTCCAGGAATCCTGGTTTCCAATGGCTTCATAAATTTAGCAGAAAACTTCTAGCAGGAATGTTCACCTAGTTATGGGATTTGCTTGTTCCCTCGTTATAAAAAGTTGTCCTTAAGAACAGTTGTCAAATGATTTACCTTTTCCAGCAAAATGAAAGTCATTACTAGTTGCCTACATTTCTGTCATTCATGTATTGTAAAGGTATCCATTAGAATCCAGTGCTCAATAAGGCTTTTGTTGTTCTGCATTTCTTCATAGTTTGGTTCTTGCATTTGTTTGGTTCTTTCTGTGTGTGTGATCACTTGTCACATTTAGTTCATTTTGCAAGTCTGCTTTAAAAAAACAGAAGGTGAAAACTGCAAAATCTGAACTCTGAATAATAATTAAACAGAAATGATTGCTGGTGCTGTTATTAGATCTGATTTTAATTAATAACAACCACATTTCAGTATTTGGTTTTTTTAATGTGAGGCAGTCAATCTTTGGTCCTCAGCAGTTCCTAGTATTTAACTGTTGGAGGAGATACAGACCTTGGTGCCAGGAAAGGATGTGGAATAAATCATTATTTGACTGTTACTTGAGACAGTCAGTGTGGCTTCAACAAATGCAAATTGTGCCTGCCCAACCTTGTGTCTTTCTATGATGGAGTAATTACATTGGTGAATAAGGGAAAAGGGAGAGATGTCATCTATTTGGATAGCCATAAAGCCTTTGACACAGTTCCCCACAACATCTTTCTCTCTAAGCTGGAGAGATATGTATTTGATGAGTGGACTTTTTGGTGGCTAAGAGATCAACTAGATTATCACCAAACATCTTAGTCTGGAAGGGACTTCAGAAAATATCTAGTTCCAAACCCCTGTCATGGGCAGGGACACCTCTCACTAGACAAAGTTGCCTACAGCCCCATCCAACCTCTCCTTGAACTTCCAGGGAAGGGTTATTCACAACCTCCCTGGGCAACCTGTTCCAAGGCCTCGCCTCAAGTCCTTAGGACTACTCTAAATCCATTCACCACCCGGTATGTATTTGTGCATGGGATTGCCCAAACCCACAGGCAAAACACTTCTTCCAAGAAAGATGAAGGGCATTAATCCTTACATATATGATATTATGACACAACCCTTAAATTAAAGGTTAAGAAGTATTTTTATCCAAAGATCCACTATCATAATGATAAATGAAGTCTGAAGGCAAATCCCTAATTTCTAATCTATGTTTTCCCTAGACACCAGTAGATCTACTAACAACTGAATCCACATTTACAAATGATAACTTGAACCATCCTCATTGAATACTGCTTACTCTGTAGAATGTTTATAAATGTCTGTGTGATATGATGCCTACAGGGGACCATGTTGTCTTGTGGGCATATTCTTTGTAAAAAGCAAACATTTGCATCCTCAGTAAGCTTAGTCTAACAGGGGAAGAGTGATATGAGATTTGGCAGTGGTTTACTAATAATACAACAAGCAACTATGATTTTGTCCTTTACATATGTTCACACGAGAGAAAAAACATTACATCTTAGTAATAGAGTGGTGTCAGAGCAGAAAATTAATTCTCAGCCCTGTAACCTTTTTTGCTACTAGCACTGAAAAATAAAAGTGTATATCTGAGGAAACACGGGGAAAGTATCTAGATAGCTTTGTATGAACTTGCAGTGGTGCAGTACCTTCCCCCATTATCATACCTCCATTTATAAATTTAATTAAAATACTCTGTCACTGTTCTGACATAAATGGTAGCTTGTAATATAGTCTTTGTCTTCCAACACACAACATCTCATTTGTCAATCAGTAATAACTAACGGTACCCTCTACAAATTGCATAGCAGAAAATACAATGAACTGAATATCACACCTATCTTCAGACTACCTGTTCAATCCAATGCTTTCCAGAAGCAAGGTTGCAAAGACAATACAGATTTTACCTATGTGACAAGTTCAAAGGAGGGCATGGGGGTGTTGAACAAAAAATACAAAGAAACTACTTAGCAGTTCTCAAAAAAGTAAATACGGACCAAAGTCTTAGTAAAATTTAAAACCAAATTGTCTAGCTTACGATGGTTAATGACAACGGTTTATAGCAGAGAAGGGAAGGTACTTTCTTGCAGAAGTTTTAGTGCCTGTGTTATGTTTGAGTGTCAATGTTCTTGTAGCAGGGGAGCTACAGGGGTGTTCCTGTAAGAAATTGATAGAAGCGTTCCCCATGTCCAATAGAACCAATGCCAGCTGGATCCAAGGTTTCTCCATTGCTGGCCTAGGCTGAGCTCAAAAGTGACTGTGGTAGTCCCTCTGTGATATGATATTTAAGAAGTGGGTGGTAGGGTGTGGAAATTGCACAACAGCAGCTTCAGCTGGAGAGAAAAATGATAATACATGAGAGAAACAAGTCTGCAGATATCCAAGTCAGTGAAAAAGGAGAGAGAGTAGGTGCTCTAGATGCTGCAGCAAATATTCTCCTGCATCCTATGGCAAAGACTACAGTGAAGCAGTATCCCCCTGTAGCTCATGGAGGTCCTCGATGGAGCAGATTGGATCCCCTGCAGCACAAGTTGGAATCCACACAAGAGCACATGGATGCCATGGAAGCTTACACTGGAGCATGTTTACTGGCAGGAATTGCAGTCCCATGTTTATTCTTGAAGGACTGGAGTATGTGGAGGGGACCCACAACAAAGCATACATGAAGAATTCATTGGAGAAGTTCATAAAGAGCTGTCACTCATAGGAGGGACCCTGCACTGGAGCGAGAGAAGAATGTGAGGAGTCCTCTCCATGTAGAGGAAACAACGTGTGATGAACTCATTGAAACCCATTTCCTATCTTCCTGAGCACTGTCAGTGAGGATGTAGAGAGATCAGGAGTGAAGCTGAGCCTGGAAAGAAGGGAAAGGTGGGGGGAAGATGTTTTAAATTGTAGTTTTTATTTCTTATTACCCTACTCTTATTTGATGGGTAGTAAATTAAAAAAAGTTTGCCAAGATATATCTTCTTTCTACATGACAGTTTTTGCTGAGTGATATCCATGTCTCAACACACTTGCCTTTCATTGTATTTTCTCTCCCCTATCTAGTTGAGAAGAGGGAATGGTAGAATGGCTTGGTGGGCATCTGGTGACCAACCAAAGTTAACCCACCACCATTCTTCATTTTCACTTGGATTCTTTTCCTTAGGCCAAGTAAAGTCTGTGGGTGTAACAGACTGAGCAGATGAACAGAAGCAGAGATCTCTGTAACACAAAATCTGTTTACCAAAGAACCTTTGGTAGACTTTTGAAACCTGCATGTTTTTAATGTCTATAGAAGGTTCTTTTCGATTTGAAACAAACCGACTGAATTATTTAGATCTCATTCATGCCTGCTTATGCATCCTGGAATCAATAATAATTATGACATCTGAAGCTACACTTAACTGTCAATATTTGATGCAAATAAATATCTAAAGGAAAGAACAAACATATTTGGAGCCAACATTTATTCAGCAGGATCTATGTGTGTGTTTTTCACCTCTCTGTTAGACTTGTTGCGTGTTGTATTTAAGTGTTGAACCAGGGCCCAAAATATAAAACTGTTTTTACTCTGTGTAGTACCGGTAATTACAGGGAAGCTGTGATGCATCTGTTACCAATCAGTCCTGGAAAGGTGGTGCAGCTGTTCCTCTTGGTGTGATTCTTTTGGGAGGCTACATGGTAGAAATGTTTGGCAAGACTAAAGATCATTCACTTGCAAATATATACCACTGAAGTGACTACACTATGGACTAAATTTTAGGCGTAAAACAGACGTTACAATGTCTTTGTAAGCTGCACATTTTCCATGTGCCCCAAAATATTTAAAAAAATACCTAAAGTTTCTGTTTTCGGTTCTAGAACTAGAGTGATTTTTATGTATTTGCACAGATGTCAGATTGTTTCCACCAAATGCCAAAGCTTGAACACTTCCTGTTTATTTTCTAGACTTCAAGAAGCATTGAAGGCCTACCAGCTCAGTCAATAAGGAAGGAATTTTTGATGATACATAGTGAGTTACAGCACCTGGTCTAGGAGAATTACATTTTTGAATGAAATTTAAAAATTGAAGTTTTGACGATTTCTACAATTGTTATTTAACTTTGTTTTCTGCCTATAAACAAAATAGGTACTTTCCTGGATGTACTTGTGAATAAATACTACATTCAAAAGTACACTTTGAAAGGTGGTTTGAGTGTTTTTTGGAAGACAAGGTGTTTTCACTGCCAAAATATTTCTGAAAGATTCAGAATGTAAGAGATTATGACATTTCTTCCGATGAAATTCAAGGAATGGTATTTCATGCCTTTTTGAATTAATATTTCATGGTTTTGTTAGAACTTATAGAGTGGGAAAAGGAGAAACACCAGCTGTATGCTAGCGGAGTTGCAAATCGAAACAGAACTAGGAGTGGAACGGAGTATCAGTGCCCATCTACTTGGATTTGATGCATCGCAGAGAGACTGTGCTTCTATGGTATCTAGCTGTATGGCAGGCTCATATCTGGCATGAAAACTACAAGCTGGTGATTCTGTGCTTCATTTGGCAGCCCCAGAACAACTCCTTTCTATTCAGCTACTGTACTACCTGTACTGTCTGTCATGAAGATCTTCCACTGAGTATGACAGAAATACTAGATACTTTAAACACAAAGTAGCTGTGGAAGTGCCTTCTGCCTTTTGAATACAAAAACCTGTTTTGTAGTTTTTGTTTTAATTCATACAGTTTGAGCAACTTCCTGCTGAGAAGAACACACTTTCTGAAACACATTCCTGAAAATCGGGTTTTTAAAGTTAAACACAATTTTCTTGTAAGAATCACAGAACATCAGGGATTGGAAAGGACCTCGAAAGACCATCAAGTCCAAACCCCACTGCCACAGCAGGATCACCTAGACCAAGTTGCACAGGAACATGTCCAGGTGGGTTTTACATGTCTCCAGAGAAGGAGACTCCTCAACCTCCCTGGGCAGCCTGTTCCAGTGCTCTACCACCTTCACTGAGAAGAAATTCCTTCTCATATTGATGTGGAAACTCATATGTTCCAACTTACACCCATTGCCCCTTGTCCTATCATTGTATATCAATGGGCAAAGGCCCAACTTGAACTCAGGCTGGCCACTTCTGTTAAGGACAATAGGAAGAGCTTTTACAAGTACATCAACGGAAAAAAAGAGGGGTAGTAATAATCTCCACTCCTTACTGGATATGGAGGGAAATTTAATAACTAGAGATGAGGATAAGGCAGAGGTACTTAATGCCTCCTTTGCCTCTGTCTTCAACAACAGGGTAGACTGTCTTCAGGATGACTGGTTATCTAAACTGGCAGACAGGGACAGGGTGCAGTGTAGTTCCACTGTTATTCAAGAGGTTCTGGTTAGAGACCTGCTGATCCATTTGGATCCCCATAGGTCCATTGAACCGGATGGGATTCACCACAGAGTGACGAAAGAGCTGGCGGATGAGCTTGCTAAACTGCTCTCCATAATTTATCAGAAGTCATGGATCACAGGGGAGGTCCCGGATAATTGGAAGTTGGCAAATGTGACCCCCATACACAAGAAAGGTC
>VXBP01009534.1:167955-183798 GCA_013400115.1 Rhinopomastus cyanomelas | reverse complement strand
ATTCCCTCACCAGAGCCTTATAATCACCCCAAGTGGCCATCCCCTCCTTCCATGACCTATAGGCTTGCTTCTTCCTCTTCAGTTTGCCTAGTAGTTCCCTGGTTAACCACATGGGTTTTTTGGCTCCCTTCCTTGACTTATTCCTTGTTGGGTTACTCATTTCTTGTGCTGCAAGAAAGCAGTCTTTGAATGTTAGCCAGCCATCCTGAGCTCCCTTGACTGCCAGTACCCTGTCCCATGGGATTTCCCTTAGCAATTGCTTGAAAAGGCCAAAGTTGGCCCTCCTGAAGTCCAGGGTTGTGGTTCTGGTAGCTATTCTGTCCCTGCCACACGAGACCCTGAACTCCACCATCTCGTGGTCGCTGCAACCAAGGCAACCCTCAACCTTCACTGCTTCAACCAGACCCGCCTTGTTGGTGAGGACAAGATCAAGCCTTGCTCCCCCAGAGGCTCTTGCCCTTAAATACTGGAAGGAGAGTAGCGCCAAGACTCCTCCCTTCCAGCTGCTGTAAAGCTCCTCGGGAAACGAAGGCGCTTCGCTGCTGCCGCACTGTTTGAATGTGGTGCCGAGATTCCTCCCTTCTGGCCACTGCAAAGCTCCTCTGGAAATATTGTGCATTCACCAGCATGTGATAACTGCAGTCAAATAAAAGCAAACTGATAGTGGTAATTATAGTAATTTTTTTCATTCTTTGAGAAACTGCTGCAAAAGGAAAGAAATGTTAATTAAGTACAAAAACAGATGGCAAGGAGACCTTTGCAAAGGTTAACATTAGAAAAACCTTAGCTCTGAATTATCTAAGTGGATCACACACATGTAATTGATTTGAGAGAATTTAAAAAACCACAAAACACAAAAAGCCACTTGTTATTCAGAAGAAGATAATGAACAATGTTGCTAAAAGCAAGCAAACAGTATTGATAGCAGGACATGAAAGATCACTCAGTTTGACCTCTGATTACATGCTTATTAAATTCTAGACTGATTCAGAAAGTGCATGTTTGCATAGACACTGTTTTGTGACCATATAATATTAATAGATTCTATATTTGATTAGTAGAGAAAATGTATTTTCTTTTTCACCTTCTGCAAGTTGATTTTTAGACAATAGAAGCTTGAACTCAGTTAATAAATTATAGATTAAAGCAGATAGTCTACTTTTTGATTTCTTCAGCCAGTCTTTACCAATCTACATCAATCATCATTCTTCTTAGCATATTTTTCCAAAATCTGTGATTCCTGATGAATGGAACCATAATAAATCCCAAGGAATTTCAGAGGACTCCTGTAATGTCTTTCATGTATGAAATGATTGTAGTTTATTGCTAGGAAAACACCTTCGATTTAATGGCGCTATTATGAACTTTTTTTAATTGCATAGCAATAAATAGAAAAGTTGTAGACTGTTTATTTTTTTTTTTAAATCTTCTGGAGGGTTTCTAAAGGAAATAAAAAAATACTGATTTTTCATTTCTTAGCACAATCCTGAGATTTTGAGGAATTAACTGAGCCTTAATTTAGATTTAGTCTTTTTCCACTGTTATGAAGACTGGAAACTTGCATTTTCAAATTTATTATGTTTTAAAGACTTGAGAGCTACATTGAATAATAACTTGTGTTCAAATGCCACAAGAGGCCATGAGGGAAAAGGAGATGAAGGTATTTGTGTTAACCACACTATGCTAGTATTTTTTGTGAAAACAAAACGCATTCATAGAAGCTCCAGTAGGCTTCATGCAAGTGCAATGACTGTCATTTTTATCTCTTTACTTTTCTATGGAGCATAAAAGCATAGTTGCATATCGCACACTTGTAAGGATGTTTCACTGCAAACAGAAGATCAAGGAGTACAGCGTAGGGCAACGAGGATGATGAAGGAAGTGGAGCACCTCGCTTATGAGGAGAGGCTGAGGGACCTGGTTCTCTGTAGCTTGGAGGAGACTGAGGGGTAACCTCATTAATGTCTATAAATATGTGAGGGGTGGGTGTCAGGAGGGTGGAGCCAGGCTCTTCTCAGTGTCATCTAGTGATTAGACAAGGGGCAGTGGTTGTAAGCTGGAACATATGAGGTTCCACATCAATATTAGAAGGAACTTCTTCATGGTGAGGGTGATGGAGCACTGGAACAGGCTGCCCAGGGAGGTTTTGGAGTCTCCTTCACTGGAGATGTTCAAGACCACCTGGATGTGTTCCTGTGTGACTTGGTTTAGGTGATCCTGCTGTGGCAGGGGATTGGACTAGTCTTTCGAGGTCCCTTCCAATCTGTAAAGATTCTATGATTCTATGAGTATCTCATTGATTCATCATCATGAGCATTTTTGGTTTGTAGTGGTTATACATGAAGTAATATATGAAGAAATATGAAGTCATACATGAAGAAATCCCTGATTTTAAAGAAATGGCAAGCAGTGAGGGTGCTTCCCACATATTATATGGTATCAAATACTCCAAACATATCTGATTTTCTCTGGTATTCCAGATGTCTAATTACTTACAGGGCAGAGGGCAACATAACACTCTCTGATGCTATCTACAGTTTGCATAGACTTTCTCTTTAAAATATAATATTTATTAGTATTTAGTACTGGAAATGTTCTGGAGAAATGAATTTTCATTTGTCTTATTCAAATCTACCCCTGGAAATAATTGATTTTAATATTTTCATGTGGTGCCAGTACTTTGGAAATTCTGTTTGACAGTGATTATGCTGTTGAGAGCATGGTTTTGAAAATCAAAAAGCATCAAGTATCAGACTCTTTTATCTCAGCACTGGCTCTGGAAAGCCTATTGCCTCATTACCAAACTTCTGTGACCAAATTGGGTCAAATTTCTTATATGTATAAAAAAATAAATTATCAGAAAATTATAGGTAAGAACAACCCATTTTTCTGATTTACATTCCAAGTAATATGCAGATTATGGTGAGGTAAAGGGTATATTGTTGTTTTCTTTGACTTGAATTCTTCTACATGAAAATATATGTAGTATCAGGGTCTTAGAATTCTGCATTTCTCTTAATATTGAATACAAGGGTTGAAAGTGAACTTACATGACTAAATAGTATGGTTTCCATTCCTGTATTGTAACAGCATAACTGTCTAGTACTTATGGTAGCTGTTTTCTAAGATAGATCTGTATTTCTAAATTATGCCTGGTTTACCTCTATTTAGCAAATGTATGAGCAGCAAGCAAAGGATACTCAAATATCAAAAGAACTTCTAGTCTAGCAAAACATTTGGTAAGTTCAACAGAGGCCTTGTCAGCTTTATTCAGAACAACTGTTCTTACACTGAAAAATGAATGGTTGCTTATGACAACTTTTCAGATAGTTTACATTTTTAGTGGATTCGTTTATCTCAAGAAATGCTGCTCTGTTCTATTTCTTTTGAAGGATGTTCTAGGAACATGTTTAAACAAGTGCTTGTTTAAACATGATACAGAAATAAAGTATATTAGCTTCAAATGTATTGAGCTTGAAAAGCCTTACAGTATTCAAACCACTATTTCCAAATCATGAGGTTGAGAAATTGTTATTGTATGAAATATATTCTATCCAGGGACAAAACTTACATTAAAATATTTGTTTTGTAGGCCCCCTTCAAATACTGGAAGGCCACAATAAAGTCACCTCGGAGCCTCCTCTTCTTCAGACTGAACAGCCCCAACTCTCTCAGTCTGGCCTCACAGGACAGGTGCTCCAGCCCTCTGATCAACCTCGTGGCCCTCCTCTGCACTCGCTCCAGCACATCCACATCCTTCTTGTAATAAGGGTTCCAGAACTGGACGCAGTACTCCAGGTGGGGTCTCACTAGAGTGGAGTAGAGGGGAAGAATCACCTCCCTTGACCTGCTAGCCACACTTCTGATGCAGCCCAGGATCCAGTTTGTCTTCCAGGCCACAAGTGCACACTGCTGGCTCATGCTGAGCTTGTCATCCACAAGCACCCTCAAGTCCCTCTCCTGAGGTCTACTCTCCAGCCAGTCACTGCCCAGCCTGTACTTGTGCTTAGGATTGCCTCGACCCAGATGCAGGACCTTACACTTGGTCTTGTTGAACCCCATGAGGTTAGCTTGTGCCCAGGTTAGCTCCAGCCTGTCCAGGTCCCTCTGGATGGCATCCCTGCCCCCCAGTGTGTCTGCTGCACCACACAGCTTGGTGTCATCAGCAGACTTGCTGAGGGTGCACTCAATGCCACCCACTAAGATGTTGAACAAGACTGGCCCCAGGACTGATCCCTGAAGGACTCCACTTGTCATTGGACTCCACTTGGACATGGATCCATCAACAACCACTCTCTGGGTGTGACCATCAAGCCAGTTCTTTACTTCATGCCATGATACTTTGGCCAGTAGACCCGCCTTGTTGGTGAGGACAAGATCAAGCAGTGCTCTTCTCCTAGTGGGCTCTTCCACCATCTGCATCAGGAAATTGTCAGCAATGCACTGGAGGAACCTTCTGGACTGTGGGTGGCTGGCCGAGTGGGTCTCCCAGGAGATGTCTGGGTAGTTAAAATCCCCCATGAGGACCAGGGCCTGCAGCTGTGAGGCTGCTGCCAGCTGGCTGTAGAAGACTTCATGAATTTCCTCACTCTGATCAGGGGGTCTGTAATAGACGCCCACAAAAGTGTCACCCATGCCAGCCTGTCCCTTACTCCTCACCCACAAACTCTCAGCTCTGTCCTCTGCTGTCGCTGGACAGAACTCAATGCATTCCAGTTGCTGTCTCACATAGAGGGCAACTCCTCCACCCTCCCTTGCTGGCCTGTCCTTTCTAAAAAGGACAAAGGACGTAGTCGTCCATGGCCACGTTCCAGTCATGCGAGCTGTCCCACCAGGTCTCCATAATCGCTACCAAATCGTAACCGCCTGACTGTACACAGATTTCTAACTCCTCCTGCTTATTCCCCATGCTGCGTGCATTGGTGCACAGGCACTTCAGGGAGCGAGCCAAGCGCTCCGATCTCACTCTAGGACAGCAAGAGGTCACCTGTTCTTCCTTAAGATCAGAGCTCTGCTCCACTGGTGCTCACCCATCAACCAATTCCCCAAGCTTTGTTAGATATTTTTATCAATATAGGAAAATTACAGATTTTTTTAAAAATTCATTTAAACCCCAAATCAGATCTTTTCAGTCTCAGCAAAGAGCACACTCTCTTTGCTATAAGAATTCTTTATGGATCACTCTTTGTCCCTGGCCTGAACACGTATTATTACAACTCTGTTGAATTGAGTAGGTATCTTTGAAAATGGTCATGGATCTTATGCACCTGTGCACAAGGGGAATGAGATCTTCCACCTGTTATTTTTTTATATATTTTTCTAAAATGCAGCTCTCAGTATGAGTTTTGGGCTTTGGAGTGTACACATGAGCAGTGCCTCTATGCTTTTTTTAAAAGCTCTTCTTCAACAAGTAAATTTACAGCATCTGCTCAACTGAGATGTTAGTTAATGCTGTATTTATCTATTTGTGAAGTCTCAGAAGACGTCTTCACTAGGATGCTGAAAAGAGACAGGGTCCAGAAAATGAACTAGAAAAGATTGCTTGTTCAGAAAAGCCATGTGACAGCTGTCAGAAGCCATTCTCTCTGAGCAGCTGAACTTTTAGTTTACCTTCTTTGTTTGAGTAATTTCCAAAGTAATTTGAATTTATGTATCTTGGCATGCTCCCTTGCTGTCAGACTCTGATTAACAACGAGTAAGATCGCTCAAACTACTGTAAGATAACCCCTGAACCCTGCACTTGGTGATGCTCTGTATGGGAACCGATTCTGCAGAGCCTGAGAACATGATAAGTTTTCCTCCCTCAAGGAGTCGCTTAACAATGCTTTGTCTGCAAGATTCCCCATACCGTTGGGGTGAAACAAAGCATTGGCTGGTAGCAAGTATAAAAGAGGAGAGATTGGAACGGTGTGGTGGCTTTACCATCAGCCACCTCCAACCTGAAGCCAGGACAAGGGACTGACACAAAGACTATTGGAGACATTGAGCGAGCCTGTCACTGGAACCCGGAATGGTGATCTGGGACTTTGTTTCCCACTTTTCCTCCTTCTTTTCCTTTCTCCTACTCTCCCTTTCCTCAGCATGTCTTCCCATCCCCACCCCACTCCTTGTTGCTTCTCCATCTTTCTCTCTCTGTCCTCTCTCTTTCATCTCCCCCACATCTTTTCAGGTCCCTGAGCTTAGCTTTGGGTTGTTACAGCAATTCTGGTACCCTCTGAGTGCAATATTGGGTAATTTTGGTGATTTTCTGTGCTGTTGAATTTCTGAATTTCATTATTATAGTAAAACTGATCTTTATGTGGACCTGCGGTGATAGCATCCTGCATTCAATCCCAAGTGAATCCATAAACCTGAGTCACTCCCTTAAGATCTGGATGAGATGCTTGGACACAGCTACCTTGAATCTCAATGGTAATGACAAACTCATGGTTATGAAAGATCCTGTTCTGATAAGGAATAAGTGTTAAAGAGGTTTATAATGAAAATACCGCTGAAATGTCCTTCCTGAGTAGTCCAGAAAGCAATGTCTGATAAACATCAGTTCTTGAAGTGACACATAATTTAGCCAGCTGCTGTAAGGGTTACTAAAATTCCCTGGAAAAAACTACAATTACCTGAGATAATATCTTTAACTGTGTTCCTGGGGTAACTATATTATCAAATTTATTAGAAATTAATTCATAGGCACAAATATAATTGGCAGTGTGAACTGTGAAAATAATATGCCAGTGGCAAATATTCCATTGTAATTCTGGAATACTTCCTATTCCCTACTCAAGGAATGTTACTGACTCAAAATAAGGTTTAAACCAGATAGTTTTTATATTACATTCCCATAGTGTGTTAGATAAGTTAATATTTAAACAATTTCATCCCTGGTATAAAAGTTTAGTTTTATTTTTCCCTCATCAAATAATGCAAAACAAATAAAAAAGAAACACAAATCTACAGGGAAGAGTTTAATTTCTATTAGATTAAATGTAGTATTCTTGATGCATGCCCTGATGTTATCACGTTATGCTAAGACTATTATTTTTGTCTCATTTGTATCACATGTTTTGGGTAGTCTTTGTTTCATTGGTTTCAACAACAAAAACTTTATGGGACTAGAGTGCCAAATGAGGGTGTTTAATATAGCTTGGCTCTTGAGTACTATCACAATTAGCATAGATTAATGGCATGGGTAGGTTGTGTTGAGTGGAATGGTTCCTAGCCTTCTTATATGTAAATCTAATCATTAACATTCTGACTAGGTTGGCTTCTGTGTTTGCCATGAAGAAGAACCTTTAGCTCTGCTGCTGGCTGCAACCCAGTAGGCAATGATCAGTGGGGACACATGCCATACAAGACCTGGATATGAGCAATGGACCCCCCACGCTGTTGTGAGAGGGCCATCCAGGAAGGAAGGCCAGCACATGGGAGCTCTTGAGGGTCATTAACAGCTCTGAGTGGCTGCACCTGGGCCTTGAGTGACCACCCCTGGTGCCCCTCTCAGCATAAAAGCACGGCCCATTTACCGAAGGAGTTGGCAGTTTGTCTGTGTGATGGGTGCACCTTGTACAACTTCTCTGTTATTGGAAGGACCACAACTATCTCCCTTGCAATTGGAGCTCCAAGTGGCAGTGGGACAGGATGAATTGGACCAAAAGATTATGTAGTTGTCAAATATTCTCCATGGTGGTCTCTGTATAGCAATGAACATAGACTATGGATGATTTCTCTGTAACTGAATTTTTTGGGTCAGTTTGCCTCCTGTTGCACCTGCAGTGAGTGAGTTTATTGTTTCATTTGCTTCCTCTGTTATGCTATTTAATTTTTGAGCCTCACCTAGATCTTTACTTTTTGTTGATGGCCCCATCCCTTTTGTTAGGATATGTAATTGGCAAAACAATGATGCAGTATATTTACATATTACTCTACATCTATTCAACGACATTTAAAGTAACGAAGTCTTTCTATACATGTATAAGAATCCTGAAATAACAAACGTTAACATATGTTGAATTAAAGTGTAGCTATAATGCACATAAATCATCTCTGCCTTTCAGCTTCCATTCCCTCCATGAAATTGAAATCATTAATTCATTTAATATGCTGAATGATCTTCAGTATGTAAACATCACATTGATACGTTCTCCACCTCATGGTGCGAGAAAAGATTTCAGCACTGTGTTTCTCTAGTGAAGAACCAGGTACCTTTTATGTACATATCTTATGATTTCAACCAAACTGTTCTCTCCATTCCACCTACTCCCATCTGCACTGGATTTAAAAATATTTCACTTGTGTCTATTTTAGTTGCTTATATTTGGAGAACACCAGCTAAATCTGAAGGTAAAAGAATCCTCATGTAAATGTCATCACTGCTACTGGTCTTAGTGTGGAACTAAGGAAACTGCCAATAAATAATGATGCTCCCAACAATTCTGCAGGAAAAAGACAGAACTCTAAGTAGTTTTCATGAAAGCAGTTTGCTGTAAACATGCTACCATAGACTTGGCTGTTTCAACAACAAAATCAGTATGGCAAATCATGTTGGAACATCTTTGAAAGTTGGAGTCCTATTTTTTAAATGCGTCTTAAAAGTCTGTGCTACAATTCATGGTGTGAGGGCTTCAAAATCACTGGTTGATATACTCACGGTAATGTAGGGATAAAAGCACGGAGTAGGTATGATTTCACATCAGCTACTGGCGCACTGCTGTATATTGTGCTTTGGAATGTGCATCTAAGTCATATAGATTAAAATGTATATTGGTATGTCTTTCACAATTGAGGTTTCCCTTTTAGGTAGACAGGCTTCATTTTAGAAACTCTGGACATGAAAGTTTTATTAACCAGCAAACTTAGATTCTTAAATTCCATCATATTTGCCTTTTTGTTTTACATCTAATAGGCTTTCCCGTTGTGAAAATAGGTGCCTGTATCTCTTGCACTTAAACCGAAAACATTAGTGTCATTTTTCAGTTAGAGTGCCTAGAGTTCACATATATTTTCTCCTAGCCTTCTGAAGTTCTGGCTTGGTTGGCCTGAATGTCTCATCATTCTAAAGACCAACTTGGACTCACTTGCTGTTCTTTAACGGGATCAAGAATCTAGGTCTTTAGTAACTATGCCATGCAAGGAGTTTGAAGAAGTAGACACATGCTCAGTGTGAGTATGGTGAAGTCTATGTAGAATGAAGAGAGAGAGAGAAGTTACTATATCAATACAGTACAAACTCATTAGAAGACTTATATTCTGGTCCCTCCTCAAATGACTATTTGAGTAAAACTTTGTAAATGTCAAAAGTTGGGAAATTGAACTGTAGCAAATCTAAGAAATGGTAGTCAATAAAATAGAAATGGTTATGTGGTACTCACAAAGTTTAAACAAATGTATTTACCAAAATTGATCAGTTTCATCTTCTCATGGATAATCCTGGTGTCTCTGATTGTTCCACTGGAAAGGTGACATTTGTCTTGACATTGACAATTTGACTGGACTTTAGAGGGTAAATAAGGCTCTTTGGCTCCTTTCTGTTGACCTTCGTGTAGTCTAGCTACTTTTATTTAAATAAAGTATTAAAAGTCTTTTGGAAGAAAGAAGACAACCAGATTAAACTATCTTGTGGAATGATCATTTTTCCTACAAGCTTCCTGTATCTTCTCTTTTGTATGTTTCTTGATTTTAATATTCAGCCACGAGTAAACCATGGTAATGATGTTATCATATTTTAATAAGAGAAATTATTTGTATCTGGACATCATCATTATATTTAGATAAATAAATCAAAGCTATATTTGCCAGATCACTAATAGCTTTTTTTAAGGGGATTTCTGGCCTAATTCTATTAGGACCCTGTCTTCACTAATAAAGTATAACACTACAAACATAAAAAGCAATTGACTGCTCTTGTAAGTAGGTTATCTGCATGTAATAATGAAGAAATTGGTTCATTATTTAGTAAATTAAGTGCTTTATGAAATGAGAATTATAAGTTGCGACATTTTGTATGCAGAATTTTCATACAAATGCTAGTGTTTTAGTTTTGAAAGATATTTTTGGGGACCAGTGCAATGGTAATATTTTGTGCTTGGCTCCACAGTTATTTTCTTGTTTTTAAATGTAATTCACACTACACATTAAAGTAAATGTGTATGATCTGGGCTTATAATTACATTGTGATGGATATAAACTATATTACGTTACATATAGAAACAAGATAGATAATCTTGTTTTTCTTTAGATAATCTGGCAATAAGGGCATGTTAAAAAATGTTTCAGTACTGTATGGTTAGGGACACATTGCAGAATTATTATTAGGCCTTGATAATGAATTCATTATCAATCTTGGTTCCTATTCATTTGATGACCAGTCCTGCTAAGTGCTCTGTGAAACTGCTGTCATTTTGGATGACACATTGTATTTCTGCAGCACCCCTTTGTTTAAGGTTGTGACCTATCAGTCATGTTCCAAGGCACTGTTGTAGTATAAATAATCAACATTTTGTTCAGTATGGGAACAGATCTTTCCAAATGCTCATCTGTAGCTGTCTGTTGAATTTAAGCAGCACTGCAGTGCTTTTAACTGGCAATCCAAACATCTTCATTTAGAAACAAAACCACCATACGGTACAATCATCTCACCACAGTAATTTTCTCCACTGCAGTGTAATTAAAGAAGTATTGCAGCATAAAGAGGAAACTAAAATATGCTTGGCCAATGAGAAGGCCAACATTTTTCTGCAGTTGAATCTATTCTTGCTTGTTTTTTTACTGTAATGTCAGAATTCTTCAATCTTAATGCGTTTTCTAAACACTTCTCTGTCTCCCTTTACATTTTGAGCAGGATCTCAGTTGCAGATATTCATGTATGAGAAATAAACACTGTACACTTTCAACTCCATCTCAAAAAGCTTCCTAATTCCCTAGTACCACATAAGTCTAAAGGAGTTAAAAACTGAACTTGGAAATTCCGGTTGAGTCTACATAGCCAAAGGATTGCAGTCCCTGCATGGTACAATCTTGTTTCTGCAAAAAAGAGGGATGTCGAGCTTCTGGAGAGAGTTCANCTGGATGTGTTCCTGTGTGACTTGGTTTAGGTGATCCTGCTGTTGCAGGCGGATAGGACTAGATGATCTTTCGAGGTCCCTTCCAATCGGTTATGATTCTATGATTCTAATGCTTTCAGAGTCTCCTCTGGTCTTGGGACTTCTCTTATAGACAATATGAGAAGCTTTATATAAATAGCTGAGTCCAAAGGTATTATGCAATACAGTAAATCAGCTGTGGTTATATGTGATAACCACATAGCAGTGTAAGCCAATATATAAGAAAATGGATGAAAGTGATGTAAGGTATTAACTGCTTCAAGCTTCAATGCTTCAGCCAGACCCTCCTTGTTGGTGATTACAAGATCCAGCAGCGCTCCTTTCCTAGTGGGGTCCACCACCAATGCACTGGAGGAACCTCCTGGACTGTGGATGGCTGGCTGAGTAGGACTTCCAGCAAATAGCAGGGTAGTTAAAATGCCCCATGAGAACCAGGGCCTGTAGCTGTGAGGCTGCTGTCAGCTGCCTGTAGAAGGCCTCATCAACTTCTTCATCCTGATGTGGTAGCATGTAATAGACACCCACAACAGTGTCACCCGTGGCAGCCTGCACCCAATCCACATCCTCAAACTCTTACATGTCTTTTTAAGCTGTATCCTCCTGATGGAAAAAGACAGGAGTATTACAGGCAAAGAAATCAACATAGTATTTCTCCTCGGGAATCTCAGCTGACATTCTGCTGAACAGGAGGTACAGAAATAAATTTGTTTCTGTAGGAAATAGAAAGAATTGCATAGACAATAGAGAGAATTGAATTTTTTTAAATAGTCTGAAAGCTAAACTATTAGGTCAATTCTGTTAACATTTCCATTGAAAGTGCCATTTCTGTTTCCTGACAGACACTATATAGACAAACTGTCAAACTTACTACTGGTGCTAGACTGTAGTCCTTGTCGTTAATTCTTTCTCAATACATGTCCATGCCGCAGTTAGGGTCAAACCAGTGGAAATGAACAGAGTAACACCCTTTTTATTCAATGTTGTTACTTTGTTTTGGCATCAATATCAGGATGGAAGCTGTTTGAAAGGAAAAATACTTCATACTGAAATGATAGCCGGTGAATGACTACTGCAAGACAAATTGAAAATAACTTTGATATAATAGGATCATAGGATGTTAGGGGTTGGAAGGGACCCAAAGAGATCATTGTGTCCAACCCCCCTGCCAGAGCAGGACAAAACTATTTAACACAGATCACAGAGGAACACATCCAGGCGGGCCTTGAAAGTCCCCAGAGGAGGAGACTCCACGACCTCCCTGGGGAGCCTGTTCCAGTGCTCTGTGACCCTTACAGTAAAAAAGTTCCCCCTTGTGTTGAGGTGGAACCTCCTTTGCTGGAACTTACAACCATAATATAATGTGCTTATAACACAAGCACTACAGTACTTTATTGTTTAAAAGTGCTTGCTATTCATAAATTATATCTCAGTCCTACAAGATAGAAGGAGACACCATATGCTCTGTGCATGAACCAGGAAATCAAAGAGATAAAAGTGTTCATCATCAAAATACTGAAGCTCAAAACACCTGAAAATCAAATTAAATAGCACTGAAATCTGCACTTAAAAATCCA
Source organism: Rhinopomastus cyanomelas (assembly GCA_013400115.1). NCBI lineage: Eukaryota > Metazoa > Chordata > Aves > Bucerotiformes > Rhinopomastidae > Rhinopomastus > Rhinopomastus cyanomelas. The sequence goes on along the minus strand of VXBP01009534.1, from coordinate 171,131 downwards.
AGCCCATTGTATAAACAAGCACAAGAGAAGAGAGAAAAAATAAATGGTGTGGGGTTTGACTTTGGTTTTTGGATATTGTTTTCTGGAGAGTCACAGGAAGGCAGAGATATTTCTGAATACGAGTCACTCTGAATGTGGAACATCTGTGTGCGGTGTGACCTGGTGGACGATCTACTCAGCCTGATCATGGAGGTACAAGGGGAAGTAGAGAGATTAAGGAATGTTAGGGAGACTGACCAAAAGACAGGTGGACTCAAGCTCTGCTCTTTGTGTGAGAGAAATTGGAACATACCCTGAAATGCCATTCAGAAGGATCTAGCCAAGCTGTAGAACATCATGAGGTCCAACAAGTTAGCCCTTGGCTAACTGTCACCTGTTTCGCCTGAATCCATATTGAGCAGGATGCAATCACACCTAGTGGCATCATTATTGCATTGTTAGTTTGGAATCATGGTACAGAAGATAAGGGTTATGTTGATTGGGTGAGAAGCACACTGTAACACAAAGCCTAGTGAAAGGTCCTGCACCTCTGTTGGGCCAGTACAGGCTGTAGGAAGAAGGGGTTGAGAGCAGACCTACAGAGAAAGACTTGGCAGTACTGGTGGATGAAGGGCTGGATGTAAGCTGACAACGCTAACAGCCCAGAAGGCCAGTTGCTCCAGCGGCAACTTACCACGAACTTCCAGTACTTAGAGGATTTATCAGAAAGATGGAGACAGTGTTTTTAACAGGATCTCTTATGATAGAACAGTAGATGATGTCTTCAATCTAAAAAAGGGTAAATTTAGACATATAAGAAAGACTTTTTTACAATGAGGGTGGTGAAACACTGGCACAGATTTCCCAGAGATGTAGCAGATCCCTGGAATCATCACAGGTCAGCTTGGTTGCCTCTGGACAACAGGATCTACTTGAAAATGTAGAAATTGTTGCTGAGGGGGTTGGACGGACCTCTGAAGATCCCTTCCAACACAAAGCATTCTATGGTTCACATACAGGAACAGTTGAACATGGGCAGTTGAAATATTCAGTGGAGGCTTTTCACACTGTGTACCTTGCACTTTGTCTACTTCCTATTTCATGGAATTGACAATGGTATCAGCAGGTTCAAGCCTTCTGCATGAAGCATCTGATTCCTGGTTAGCAGCAAATTATTCTATTGCATGACCTTCGTTATCAAGTATTCTATGGTTCTTAAACCAATAGAGGGCCTTTGAAGTCCTTTTATCCATTTATTCGTTCTACTTTCTTTTGACATATCATGGGAACAGGAAAGAGAAGAAAACAAGTGGGAATAGTTTTTATGCTCTTCCTTAGATAGTTTGATGAATCTATTCACTTCTCCAGCTGACAAAAACTATCATCTAAGTTGCTTCAAACCTATATTTTCTTTACTGATCAGTCTAAGTGTTCAGGAATTGATATAAAATTATATAATTGCATTAAACTGGTCCAACCTAATATCTCTGTTTATGATAATCTTTTCTATGAGATATCTTCTTCTGACAAAATAAAACCCCTTTCCTTTCAAATGTAGAGCTGAAAACAGATCTGTAGTGGCATTAATGTGTTTTTTTTAATATTAATTTCTATATTATAAGCTTTGAGTATGGTAAAGCACATCAATGTAATCTAGCAGCAAGGGAGCTGGCACAACCACGTTGCTTACCTGGCAAATGAAAGAAAGGTGAACATATAAGTTTTAAATATCAACTGACATCCACTTAGAAGCAATGCCTTATTTGATTAATGGAACAAGTTGTAGAACAAATTCAAATAATCATTAATATGTTTCAGAAAATATGACTGCTTATAGGAAAAGCTTTTTAATTATGTTAATGATTCTGTGTAATTTTTCACGAAAATACACTCAGAATATTAGCATCCAAATTTGATTCACAATGCTATGCTTATGTTTCAGTTTTCTTTGGAAATGAGAAATAAATCAAGGAGATCAGGATTTTTATATTGAATTAGACTTGCCTATATAATTATTCATTTGCCTGTAGTAAACTTTGGAGAGTCTGGGAACAGAGGTTCTTAACAATTGGAAAATCTGCCAGTAAGTTGAGGGAGACTTGAAATGAGATCTCAGATTTATTTATGAAGCAAAACAATGCAAACTAAAGCAGTTCTCATTTAGGGAAATCAGGAAAATTGAACTGAATAAAAATGTTGGGACAGAGTTAAAACTACTGAAAATAGTTTCAAGACAATGTCTGCTTAACTTTGTGTCAAATATGACAGACTTAATTTAAATAGTGTTTCAAAGGGTTATTTTACCTGCAGCTTTGTTGGAATGATTGTGAGCCACATTTCAGATGGGTGGTTTTTTTTACAAATGCACTAATAGCAGATTTAAAATGGCTCATGATCTTCAACTTTTGAATTTGAAAATGTACTTAGACTCCTTTGTACTGAGTTCTCAAGCTCCTCATCTGTAAATCCTGAAACCAATCCCTTCTAAGAGAGACAAAAATTGCAGTTATAGTTAATAATATGGCATCATTTCTTTCCAAAATCGCTGGGGTTCATTTTTCTCTTCTCACTCCCTTGTGAGTGTTCATAGATCAGATCCATGGATTAAGAGTGATAACAGGACCCCAAAGATGTTCTTCTAAACAAAAACTGTTTAAAAATAGACATTCACATAAGTATGTATGTGAAGGTATACCAACAAGAAGAGGTATCTACTTTCCTGCTAGGCATGGCTATTGTACATGAGTATCAAAGAATCATAGAATCATAGAATCACTATGGATTGGAAGGGACCTCGAAAGATCATCTAGTCCAATCCCCCTGCAACAGCTTGATCACCTTAACAAAGTCACACAGGAATTCATCCAGTCGGGTCTTGAATATCTCCAGTGAGGGAGACTCCACAACCCCCCTGGGCAGCCTGTTCCAGTGCTCCATCACCCTCACCGTGAAGAAGTTCCTTCTCAGTTTGATGTGGAACCTCCTGTGTTTCAGCTTACAACCATTGCCCCTTGTCCTATCACTACATGACACCAAGAGAGATCACTGAGTGATCTCCCATTATATTTTCCTCAGGTTGTGTGATGGCATAGTGTTGCAGTTTGAGAACTGCTAGAACCTGTAGAAATGCTTTCATGAGGAAGAAAAGTTTTGTTGTGTTCTGGGGGACCTACTCCGGTTGCACAGGTCACGGGACC
>VXBP01009534.1:123915-167479 GCA_013400115.1 Rhinopomastus cyanomelas | reverse complement strand
CTAAGGAAAGCAGGAGGACTGGAGAATCCTCAAACCTTGGATGTGAAAGACAGAGACTGGGTATTTTGAAAACGCATGCGCTGAAACGCATGCAGCTGCATAGAGGGATGCAGGTGTGGGCGCTGATCAGTCAGGCCATCCCTATGCGTTGAGCTGGAGAAGCCACGCTGAAATGCATGCGGCTGCACCGGATGCAGATGTGGGCACTGAGAGACTCAGGCTACCCCGAGAGCATTGAGGATGCATGTCTGCTGCACCGAGGGATGCAGGTGTGGGCACTGAGAAACTCAGGCCATCCCGGACTGACATGCTTTCCTTCCCAGGTCTCTAAATTAGAAGAAGATCCAAGGCCCAAACTGGAGTGGTTTCCCATTCTATTTTCTCAGGTTCTGTGAGGGCATTAATGACACAGTTTGTATGCACCGACTTGCATAACCTTTTCTGTATGTAGTTAGTGTTAATAAACCTTTCTGAAGTTTCCCTAAGCCATCACTTGTCTGGTGAATTTTATCCGAGATGCCACTGAGACCTCACTGTTTTGCTTTCCTTTGTTTGAAATTGAATTGTGGTCCTGAACCCACCACACATAGTTTTTAGTTTGTGTCCACCGACTTGTGTAACCTTTTTTCCCATTCTGTATATAGTTATAGTGTTAATAAACCTTTTTGCTGTTTCCCTAAGCCATCCATTGTCTGACAGATTTTATCCGAGATGTCATCGAGACCTCACTGCTTTGCTTTCCTTTCTTTTATCTTGAATTGTGGTCATGAACCCACTACAAAATTGGTGCCAAAACCCGGGAGCAAAGCACTTTTTGTTTCAACCCGCTACAATTGTCTCGTGTGCAAGATAGCACTACTTACTATAACTTGCGAGATCACGTGTAGGGAAAGGGAGACTGTATGTAAGGGAAAGCTTAAGAACTAATAAATGGCTTGTGCTTGATTCACATTGAATCGTGTAGAGTTGACTGTATTTTTCTCTCAGTAAATTACCCATGAGATGTAAGAGTGACTCGTGGAATGTTGTATTCTACCAGAGTGAGATAGTAAAAAAATTATAGAAACTTTGAAGTAGTTGCTTATGAGTAATGAGTCTATTTAATTTTAAATTAGTCTTCAATGGATGACTTTGAAAGTATGGTAGATGATGGAATTGGCAAAAGTGAATCTGAAAATTAAATTCCACATACCGTGAAAAAGAAGTTACAGGAAAAGAAAGAAATGAAAAATAGCAGTGACCAGAAGACCAATAATATTAATCAAAAGTGGTGAAAGTTAAATATATTCAGCATGAATTTTCTGAGTTTATACTATTCCCATTAAAAAAAGAATTTCTGTACGCCCATTAATACTGATTTTTACAGATTGTAAGATACTTGAGTTCTTCTCAGAATAAAATATATAGCAAGATAAGAGAAAAAAGGATACAGAAATTGTCTCATAAGACAAAGAAGAAAGAAAATAGTTATTTACATAGAGCGTGTGATACAATACATGATGAAAATCTGGTATAATCAATAGGAATCTTTCATTTCAAAGCACACATTTACAATTGTTTTCCATGGGAAATGAAGTACATATATGCATCTATGTACCTATCTCTCTATCTATCTTTAAAGTATAAGTACAACTCAAAAATATCATCCTAGTTGGTAAAAATAGCTTTTGGGAATACCTGCCAAGGAGACAAAAATTTCTGCAGAAAAGGACAAAAATATTTCCCTACAACACTCTCCGGGGAGGAATAATGAGGTAGTAAACCATGGTATAAAATGGAAAATCACAACACTTTTTTTTTTTCATTGAAGCTTTATTCTCATTTAATGGATGCCCAAGGAATTTTAAAGAACAATATGAGTTTGAAATCCATGAATAACGTTTAAAAAAAAAAATAAACACATGATTCTTGACATAGTTATGCCACTAGATGTGGGAAGTTGTCATTTCTACCAGACTTTTGTTGAATAATGTAAAAAGTTTGTCCTGTACCTGAGCTAAATGCTAGATCTAGCTGCCTAAAATTTACACTTCCTTAGTAGTCAGAATAGGTATCTAGTTGCATTTATGGGGAATGCCTGATTTTGAAAAAGCAGACTTCTTCAAAAGGCAATCACATTCATAATCATCTAGCTGATTTAACTGTAATGAAGGGATTAATTAAAGTGGATTTTTAAGTTAGGTATGATGACATGCAGTTCAATTTTCATAATGGACTTGCACAGGGATTTTTTCTTTACCTTCTACCCCAGGGTAGAATTTAAGTTACCATTTATTTACTATTTAGTTTATCTAACTGGATGAACCATGGTGAAATACTAGTTATGCCTTGAAGACAACTTTTTCCCATCCCTTTTAATAGTAAAGCAATATTATTATGTTTTATAGACATTTTCCCAAGGAATACAGGTATTGTACTGCCAACAGCAGTCATATCATAGACAAGTCAGCTATCTCATAGGCACTTCCTTCCTTGTTTCTCTACTCCCTCAGAGCAGATAACCAGTCCTGTGTATTGCCTCTCAGTGTCCTTCAAAGAGTATCATCTACTCCCAAGCTGCTCTAGGAGGAGTACAATTTAAAAAATCATTGCTGCAACCTTAGAAGTTCAACGTAGTTATGAGTACTAAAAATTCAATGAGTTCATCCAAAGTCTTCTGTTGTCATAGCAATGCTCTGAGAAATGTGGCTTGTTGTGAAGGATTACACCTGCACTTGTATTACCATACAGAGATCTGTCACTCATGAAGCACTTGCTTACTCATGGGTTCAGGAAACATATTTTAAACTCTTTTGGATAGTGCTTGGGGTTTGTGTATTGACAGAAATTAGTGCACAGTAAGATAATACATTTCAAATTCATAGAGTACTTTACTGTGTGCTATATCCCCAAACCACAGAAAATCTTTGGATGTTTTCTTCATCCTGGCTCATGAGTTTACGAGTTTAATTTCACCAATGCTACACATGAGCAATTGGACCTCTCTTTACTGAACACAACCATTGCACTGTTTCTTAGCATGTCATAAATGATGGTGTAGATGAGTTAATAGCTTTAGCAAGGTGCTTGCACTTCAGACTAATTTAGTGCTTGGTCTGATCCAAGAATGAACTTTCCTTTGGAAGTGCTCGTTGTGAGCTGAAACACTCTACTTGTGTTAATTTACCCAGATTTCTCTCTTACTATGGCAGAGTGATATTCCTCTCTTACCATGACCTGAATCTTCACTGTGGAGATGTCTTTCCTCCTCTGGCTAGATTATGTTAATACATTTTCTAAACACAGCCCTCACTGTGACCATCTGGACCCTGGAGGTACTTTGTTGAATTTTTGCAGTGGCCTGTTATGAAGAGGCTGCAGAAAATCACCCTGGAGAGCATTGGCTAAAGATGAAAACTCATGCAGATTTCCTGGATTATTTGTCCTATTTCATTGCAGGTTAAGGATTCACCATTTCCGATGTATTTGCAGATAGTGTTCTTCCTGTATCTAATTTGGTGTGTGTCTTACTACCATGGTTTTAAACCCATACAGGCACATGCAAAACTTACCCCCTGGACAGGAATGAGAAGGCTGAGACAAAGATATGTTCTAGTTCCCTCATCATGGTTAATGGGTATAAAGACAGAATTAACTTGAGAAATGTATAAAGTAAATTTCATTTAAACAGAAACACTGTTTCACTAACTGGTACTGACACTGGTCAGTCTGGCACAGACTCTCCATAGCTAGCAAAGGGTAATGAGGCAGGGAAGGTTAGTTTACCAATTAAGGTAAGTGGGCAAAAAGACCTCAGCTCAGGGAAATAACACTAATTTTAAAAACAAGACCCCAGTACATCACCCCATACAGGAGTGGCTCCAGACTGCCTCTGCACTGTATTCTGAGGTGAGGATTGTCCAAGAAGTCTTCTCCCTCCATCTCTTTTCACAGAGATGAGGCAGCTGCGTGGCTGTTTTCTCTCTGCCATACCCAAATTAAAACAGGACCTCTCAGAAAAACAAAAACCTTGCAAGTAAATGGAAAATCTCCCAAAAATCCCCCTTGAAAGCACATTTTCCTGCCCAAATACATTGATTGACAGAGATCCTATATGGCTGAGCCAGAGTCAGTTTCTGCATGGAGCTGAGGAGATGCTGAGGGATTTGGGCATAATCCTAGAGAGCAACTAGGGGGGCTTTTATCAGTGATCGTCAACATCTAAAGGGCAGGTATCAGGAGGATGTGGTCACAGTCTTTTCATTGGTGCCCAGTGACCAGGAGCCAAGGGCACAAAGTGGTATATAGGAGATTCAGTTTAAACATAGGATAATCCTTCCGTTTTTTGAGAGTGGAAGAGCAATGACACAGGCTGCTCAGAGATGTAGAGTTTCCTTTACTGGAGACAGCACCTGTATGCACTCCTGTGCAACTAGCTCTAGGTGAACCTGTTTTAGCAGTGGGGTTGTATTTGATGATCCCCTAAGGTCCCTACTGTTCTGTGAACCTTCAATTTTGTGATTTGATGTATTGGTGCCTTCATTATAGGAATGTTGAAAATGAAACAGAGGTATACTTCTACATCTCTTTTATTAGTACTGTGTTACACTCAGAAGAACTGAGTGGAAACACTTTTTCAAACTTCCTTTTTCCCTGGCATTTGAGTAACAACTGGTCCTCTCACATTACACAAGTCAAGGTACTATAGGCTGCCATAACTTCAGGGTAACAAAAAGTGAAATAACTCATCAGAAGTGAATGTAGAACTGCACTATGCCAGGGCACAGGGAAATGAAAACAATATATTTTCGGTACATACACATTACATTACCAAACATTATCTAAGCTGCAGAATAAAGGGTGAGACAACTAGAATCATAGAATCATAGACTCATCATGGCTGCAAAGGACCTCCAGGGTCATCAAGTCCAGCCCTTTCTCCTAGTGCCTAACCGCTAGACCATATCCCCAAGTGCCTTATCCACCTGTTCCTTAAACACCTCCAGGGCTGGTGACATCACCACCTCCCTGGGTAATCCATTCCAGCATCTAATCACCCTCTCAGTAAAGAATTTCTAACATCCAATCTAAACCTTCCCTGATGCAACTTGAGGCCATTTCCCCTCGTGCTATCATCACCAGTTTGAGAGAAGAGCCCAACACCAGCCCTGTTACTTGAAAGCCTGAGCACTGCCATGAAACAACGATGCTGCAAATTTTTCTTTTGCTTAGATGTAGCACAGAAACCTTCAACCTGCAAATGCTGTTGTGTAAATTCTATTATCATACCATATATAGAAGTATATGGGCAGCAGTGTGTCTGAATTACTTCTGCAGAAGTAAGTCTGAGACCAAACAAACCAAGCCATAGGCAGCAAACATTAGAATGAGAACTGGAACCTTCTGGTTTTTTTTAATACGCAAATCTCTTTTAAGAGCTAAGCTCTTAAAAATATAAATTCCTGAAACCTGTAGCTTTTTCTTTCTGTCTCATGGGCTTTGTGCTTTTTTGAAAATATGTTTTAATGACAGGATAAGAAAAAACTAGTTATGGTGTAATATTGTGTACAGCTCTCACAGGACCATTTTTTAATTCATGCAACATGCTTTTGATTTGCACAGGATCACTGACTGTTTGCCTGGGATTTCTAGACATCTGCAGTCCTTTTAGAATAGCTACTGCTCTAAGTACACTATTGATAATGCAGGAATCCTGGGCAAATGACCAAAGGCTTCTAATTCCATCTGGTGACATTTCTGGGCATAAAATTAAAGCATGTTAGAAGCCCATATTTATAGTAGCCCTAATATTCCCAAAGGATACAGAGCTGGAGTTACAAAAAGGATTATCTTTAGGATTGTCACTGCTCCTTAAAAATTTGGGTCTACAATCAGGCCTTAACAAAAAACAGTTTTGGAAACTTGTTTAGTTCATGTAAGAGATGAAAACATGACAAGTTATTGTCTATCCTGATATTTTTCACTTTACTAATAAACGTTGAATCCTCATAAGGAATTAGTAATGCATTCCATTAAAATATCATCTCAGAATTCTGAGATATTCTTTAATATCTAGTAATAGGAAACATAATTTCCAAGTCATAATTTATTGATACATTTTCTTCCCTTTAGATCCAATAATAAATCTTTTGCGGATTTCATGTTATTTACTGATAAATGCTAAGGACTTTAAAAAAATTATGAAAGAAGACTTTCATAGTAGTAGTGTGGAAATGCTGTGTATTTTATTCCTCTGTATTAGGGTTGATATACTCTCATTTTCAAATTTTGTTTTTACATTTAACAATGGTGTTTGTTTTGTTAAATTGTATAAAAATACTGTCTAGATTCTCTGAAGTGCATCAGAGTAGTGTTTTTATCTAACTTAGTCTGATGATACATAATGGAATTTATTATGACACGTGACAGAACTCTAAAGGATATCATGGAGCACAGGAGGACCTTCTAAATGCTATGTAAGCAGCAGATAATGACATCTCGACATTCCACAAGAGAGATCCAAATAGGTCTCAGCGCGTCCTCCCTCTGCACTTACCTCTTAGCCAGGTGCAAGACTTCTCCTGCCCTCCCTGCTCACTATGTTTGAGGCATTCCACTTGTTGCTAATCAGAGTCTGACAGTCTGGTGTGTTAAAGAGAGTCACTGACAGTAAGACTGGAAATATTTCATGATGGGTCATCAGAATTTAAGAGTTAGTTAACTCTAGAGACATTGCAACTGGAATTTTAATATTTTCTGGGTGCATTAGCCATCCTAGACAGCTTGTTTTAAAGTATATAAAATCTTTTCCCTCTTAATTTTCTACTGAGATGACCTTTCAGGGAGATCTTGCGTTGGTTCTCTTTGAGCTACATGTTGCCTTTAAAGATCACGTTACCTGAAAGTGAAATTATTTTTTTTTTTTTGCACCAAGAAGTAGATATGAACATTGAACACAGTGCTATTCTTTGATATTATAGAACTTTAATGTTATTAGAATATTGTACCACAATAGTACCTTATGGAATAATGGTCAAGAGGTGAATTTGCAAAAAACTCAATTGCGTATAGCTTGGTGCTTTGATTGACCACAGCAGACCATTGGAGAATGTGTTGTTTTTATATCATGGCATTAATGCTCTTCATTAAGGCTAAAAACCAGTCTGTGCCCTGTTATACCATAATGCTACATTTAGTGAGTTGGCTCTGAACCTAGGTGGGAGATAGGAGTAGTTATGCATGAAATGGAAGGCTTTGTGACAAGGGAGCTTGTGTCGGGCTAACAGAGCAGTGATTGAGAAACAGTATTGAAACTCAGACTGTGCAGCAACAAGAAATAGATAATATCTAAAAAATGCTGTACGTCCAGAATAGCACCATATATAGCTGTACTTCTATAACTGTGGTTGGAGAAACTCTCCTAACACAGTGATATTGCAAGAGCTAAAATACAAGTGGTTAGAGAAATCTGAATAGAAACCAGGGTTTGGGCTCTTCTATTTGTTATCTTTTGTGTTTCATGTCTTTAACCTGTACTGCATGTCCCTTAGTTAAACAGACTGAGGAATAAATAGTGTGGTTGTGGTCACAGTGCTTTCTAATACTACTAGGTAGGATTAGAACAGGGGTCCCCAAACCCCGACCCGCGGGCCGAATACGGCCCCCCCGGGTCTCCAATGCGGCCTGCCGGTATTTACCCCTCCCCTCACCGGGGTTTGGGGGGCGGAAAGTGAGCAGCCGCAGATGACTTCCTGCCGACTGCGCGGCCACACTGAGGTGGGCAGCTCCCCTGCCTCTCCCTTCAGCTTCCTGCCTGCACAAACTATAGCCTGGCCCCCGACACTGATGGACAGTGAACCGGCCCCCTGTTTAAAAAGTTTGAGGACCCCCGGATTAGAATCTGTGAAAAGGAAGGAAGTCTTCTAGAAGGGAAGAAGATCCTCTATAACTGAGTCTGGCCTCTCCTAGCAAGATGCACTTAAGGCAACTTTTCCACAGCTACAGAAAAATACTTGGGTTCTGTAGACTCATCTGAGGACACGTAGAGAACCAGTAAGATTCTTCAAGACCAGTCTTACAGGACACACGAGAAAAATCTTGGCTACCACCACAATAAAGTGGACAGTGAAAACTAAAATATAGAAACAGCTTCCCATGGGCCAAAGAAAGATTGGAGAAGGATTAAATTTGGGTGTTCAGGCTTTTCCGATCTCCTGGAGATCGAAGGAAAGCAAGCAAGCACATGGATGGCTGACTCAGATCTTTCTAGAATATGCCATGGAATAGAAGTTTTTTTCTACCTAAAACATCAAAAGGAGTGTGATTAGTACTTGTCACTGAGCTAACCACAGCAGAATGACCAAATGTTCAGTTTCAGAACAGCATAAGTATGAGTAGTTAATAATAAAAACGTGTAATATAAAGAAGCAAAAAAACCATTCTGAATTGGTTTTGTTTTCCTTATTCATTTGTCTTATTCAATAAAGCATTGGCGTCCACTTCCATACAATGTCATTTCAGTGACAAGAGTAGTATCATAAGGATGGTGATTCATGGAATGGTGAGATATGGAAAATAAGGCATAGTGACAAACTATTTTGAGCTTAAGGTGATCTAGACAAGCATTTTCCTAGAGTTGTTCTGCCATATTCTGATGTCCAGTTCTATGCTTAAATAAAAACTTACATCAAGCCTACACAATGTCCTACACAAAACAAGTTTGTGAAAGGCAGGCTCGTGAATTGTAGGTGTTACTGAATTTTTATATTGTGCTTGTGGTTAATATGAATTCTGCAGCAAGATAACAGTCCTAGCACAACTGCTGGGAGCTGCAACCTGCTAGAGAACTTATAATAGAGTGATCTTTTCCCCAAAAGTATTGATTACAGATATGTTGAGCCACATCTGCCTGACTATTCAGAGGAAGAGCTGATCTGTCCTAATATAAGTGCCTTGCATAATGTGTTATGATCTCTTCCCCCATGGTGATTTGACTACATGCATCTTCCTTTCTTTAAATGTAATCAATGAATAATCCAGCAGGATGATAGTGGACATTCCATTGGTCACCTCTTAGGTGAGATACAAATTTTGAATTAAAAAAATTGTCTTTTTTTACAAAACCTGGGGAGAACAGAATGTATGGTTCTAGGTAACCACGTGTCTTTCAAAAGTGCTTGTCTTCCCTTCTTATTTAAGCTTCACAGGGTATTAGTTGACATTTTATGCTTAACTCTAGTTAGTTTCATTACAGATGCGGCAAAACAGCTGTAGTGCCACTGTCAGGAGGCAAGTACATTTCCTTAGTGACTGAATGACCCAAAGAGATCTACTAGTTGTCATATAGGAAATAAACAGGTTTCTTTCACCAGCAATTACAAATCACTAGCTGCACTTTCTACAACTTAGTCTTTTTAATCTGAAGAGTTTAAAAATAATATATTCAACAAAGAACATGGATTTATAGCAACTTGAAGAAATGTGAGATCTTCGAGCAATTGTCGAAAACTTTTATAACGTCTTTGAATTACTGTTCACAAATTAAAATATATAGATAATTTTCCTTCCACTTTTTCTGTTTGAAAGTGCTGAAAACTGTTTGTTTTCAATAAATTCTGAGTTACATATAAAAGCAATAAAACATCTTTTGTGGTCCAAAATGGTTTTTGACAAATAATCTTACCCTGTAGGCTGCTGTAAATGTGTTGTCGCTGTAGAAAACCATCCTGTTGCTCAAGTGTACATCTACTAGATTCTTGAGTGGGCCTAACTGCTGTAAATATCCATGTACAGGTGTTGATGAGCTGTTTTTTTTCCAAATATCTACACATCATAGATTGTAATACAATTGAAAGGCATGGTAAACAAAGCTAAGCAGAGCTCTGCAGCAAATCCAGAAAGAAATGAAAATATCCCAGTGTCCAGTCTTATCTTTCATATACTAGATAGCCCTGCTTTAGGTTTGTTGCAAGGTACAATTTTATTGTCTAAATAATTATTCTTCAAAGAGCACCCACATGGAGATTGGAGAGCAGCAACTCAAAACATATTAGAGCAGTAACATATTTGTAGTAACTCAAAATATATAAGAAGTGGCTTTTAAGGAAGTTAAGCATTTACTGAATATTTGTCTTTCCTTTAAGGAATTATCAATACAGACCATTAAACGTATTTGCCTTCTGGCCACTGGAAGAGTTACTGTTTGTGTATTTAATGATTACATTTTATTCAAACTAGAATATTATTTTAAAAAGACATGGAATCTACATACGTGCAGAGATGTGGGTGGTGACAAAGAATCCTTTGTAAAGCAGCTGCTGAAACTAAACGTAGGGAATACCAACAAATTATGTTAATAAACAGCTGAGGAGCATCCTGGCATCAGAAACCCAGAGAGAAATACTGTTTCCCATTTAACACACTGGAATCTGATACTGTATGACACAAAAAGTAGCCTCTAAGGAATACTGCATTCTAAATATATTCTGGACACAAATGCACTACTACTTCAATCTATAAATTTAGTTCCTTTTTTTTTTTTTCTGTGCTAGAGGACATCATTGTGCTTGAATTGGAATTGAAGTCACTTCTGATGTTTCAATTTGTGTATGCAGTTGATATCTTTTCCTCTACTACAATTTGGCAATAAGACTTTTATTTTTTACTGGCTATTGTTTATAGTATTTTAATATTTGCATTTTTTATTTTCACTTGGAGCAATCAAAATCAATAAGCAAATCTTGCATCTGAACTCCATTTCCTCTTCTCACCTATTGATATTCATGTGTTATGCCATACACAAGAATTAAAGAGAAAATCCCCTTGGCTATGTGCAATGAAGCTTGGAGAAAGGTTGAGGAAGAATCACTTCATGACATTCTTCTTGGGTCACAGAGAAGAGCAAAATTAAGGATGCAGCAGCAAAGCTCTTTGCCAGGAAGTTTGTTAAAAATTGTGTCAAACACTATTCCCATACAAAATGCCTCAGTGTTTCTGTTGCTAATTAAAGAAAGGTTGATTGCTGGCAGTCTTGCTGATCAAGCTGATCAAGGGGAAAAGCAGACAGGACTGTAAGGAGCAAAGGAGCTATTTGGGTAATTCCATGCTTAGAAAAATAATGTTGGCATCTAGGCAATCTGGGAATTAGCACTTCAGCAGAGGCTGGAGGGAGAAGGAGGGAGCAGGTCAGTAAAACATGGAAGGAATGGCCAAAGGAACTAGCCAGTCTGCTGCAGATCAGAGCTGCAGTCACTGACTTGGCTGAAGCATCTGCATTATGCAAATGTGTTGGCAGGAGAAGATTTTAAAAAAAAAAAGTTACTTTTTAATTCTATCTTCCCTATTAAAAAAAAGTTAATTATTCAGGTTGATTTTTGGAAAAACCAGTTGGTGTTTTCTTTTTTAATATAGAAGTCTTTATTTCTCTGGAGAGTTCCTCTGCCTAAACCTACAGGAGAAGGTCAAAGCAGCTAGGCAGATCCCCTCTAAAGTTTTTCTACTTCCAGGTTTTATCACAAAGATTTTACAGTTCTGATGAAAGAGTCAGTAGCAATAAACTCTCTCTAATATGTTGCCATTGAGGTTTCATTAATAATTAACATGATAGGTATCTGTCACAACACTCAGCACAGGTATGAAGTTCTTTAAGGTTTTGAACGTTATAGTTAAACAGCAGAATCTTGAAAAAAATCTTTGTGTGGGGATTGAAGCTTTCCCTGCTCTGCCCTTCCCAAATATGTCTCCATTCTGTTCTTATTCAACATAATGTCTACTAATATTACTTCATTTAAACTTTATTCAGCAAACTCTGTTAGTCTCACCAACCCTGGCAAGGCCAAGGTGAAGAGCAGGAATTTTTTGACTTCTTGTTTCAAGCCATTTCCTTTTAATCATCTTTTTTTGTCTTATTTGTGGTTTCTTTTTCGGGGAGATGCACACTCTTTATTCAGTCCTTTCATAACACTTAGTGCAACCAACAGTTATACATGAGTCACTTAATCTCAGGGCCTGTTTCTTTTTCAAAGAAGTGTGCTCATTTTATGTAGAGTTTTCTGACAGTGACAGCATTTCTTCCCCCTTATTATCTGCTCCCTCTATTGCACCCATTGCCTCCCTTTATTTGGTTTGTGAGTTCGTGTGTGTGTGCATGCTGAGCATCGTGTTAGGCAATGCAGCAAATCGTGCGGTTCCCTAAAAGCACAAAAGAATGTTTGTACAGGGAAATCTAAATAGCTTGAAAAATCAGAGCAATAATTTAGTCAGTTTTTTAGATTAATAGCAGAGAAGCTCTCAACTTACATACATAAAGATCCACAATAAAGGGCTATAATTCCCGTTCTGGACCTCTAGTTGATTTGGTAAAATCAATCATTTTCCCTGCAGATTTGATGACGGGATTTGAGAATGAACGATGTGGTGTTTCTTATTATGCATTGCCCCCTACAGATAACCTTGAGAAAGACAATGCAATGAGTGCAGAAGGAGAGAATATGTGACTGTACTGCAGACCATCACAAGCCCAGTTCTTACAGATTTAAAAGTTCGCTTCTGAGACTGAGAAAGCACTTTGCTTGTGTTAATGAGATATTAGCTTAATTCTTTGTTTTTTAAGTTCAACCATAGTCATACAAAAGCCAAAAATTGAAAACAGATTAAGAAAACAATACACTGGGCTACACTGATTTTCAGTCTAGCAATGGCAAGACATTTTGAGTGCTGTCATTTCTCTTCAAGCCTTTTCCTCCACTACAAATAGAAAATATGAAATCAACTTTTCAGCTTCTCATGAGATCTATGCAAACTAACATCCACCAACACTTTGTCCTAACATAGAGAGTTACAAATAAATAAATATAACTTGCTTGACAGTAAAAAATGTCACACCAAAAGAAGCCTTTTTATCAGTGAGACACCTTTGAAAACCAATGCTCTATATTCATACTTCATGAATACAAACTATTTATACTTTTTGAATATAGAAGGTTAAACTAAGCATGAGCAGGCTCTCACAGATGCTCACAAACATAGAATAGCAATTATTTTGGTTTTGCCCTGTAATTACAAAGGAAACTAGCACGATAACTGCAGAAAGTAATGATCTCATAATGGAATAACCTTGCATCGTATCAGTGATTTTGAATTAGTTTATTCATGTGAAATACAGTAGCTAGGAGAAAAAAACTATTTTGGCAAGCAAATATTAATTATAGGTTGCTTTTCTAAATGCATAGTGTGGTAAACATGGTTCAACAGGATGGTCACAATGTTTATTACAATATAAGAGCTCGTTTTATTTCAATTTGCCTTAATGGTTCTGCAATAGGTAACTGGTTCAGCAAAAAGTTTCTGTAGTTCTGCAATTTTGCATCACTCACAGGGTGTTAGGACATGTCTTGGAAGACAAGATGTTTTGTCAGCCCTTCATGGAACCGTGCCATGGCAGTGGCTTTGATCTACACTTCAGGGTTTGAGAGAAATTCCTCAAATGGGAGGGGTTTTCAGTTGCATATGAGTCTGCTAAAATGTGATGCCATCACCCATGTCAATCTGCCTTCATTCCTAGACATCTGCAGTTGTGGAACTGAGCCCGCCTAAATTTGTTCAAGATTGTTTGGGATTCATTGGAATCCATGAAAACAAAATTATCTAATAAGCAAGAAGAGATTTCTTGGATTTGACAAATCCAATCCAGAATACCTCGTAACAGTCTCACAGGCAGACAGCTACCAGGAAAGCTCAGGAGACCAGCTCTCTGCTTACTGACTACAGATCACTTAATCATTACATGCTGCTCCTTACACCATGGCTTTAGCACAAAAGCAAGGACTTCCTGTTGCTGCTTATGACTTCTTCAGTGTTGCTTTGATTTTTATGACAAATAAATACAATTTTGTCAAAGCAGTAGGCATTTTGCAGAAAGGGATTTTTTAAAAAGTATTTTCACTAAGGGCGTTTCTTAGATACAGAGTATAATCAAAGAGAGCTTGTACTGCCCAGGCACCTGCACAAGACATGAGATCTCAGATCCCTGTCCTCATTTGAGTGCCTTTGGTCAACCCCATCTGAACCAACCAAACTACTCTGAATGCTGATGAAGGCATTAGAAAATTAGTTTCTCAGGTCTTTCTGTATCCAGGATAAATTTACTCATTTCTGTATTAGTAGCTCACACAAATATTTATGACGCTTTCACCTCACAGCAGAGTGAGCCTGTGTATGCCAGTGTCACTTCGCAAGATGTAATATTGATTCATATTAATTTCTCTGTAAGCTACAATAGTTAAGGAGGACTGTCGGTTTCCTTTAAGAGTCCTTGGCATTTTGGAGAATAAGGACACAGAGAACAATGTGAAATACCTGCCACTACTAAGTGTCGGCTGTAGGGCTATTCAGATAGGAAAAACTCAGTGTCAAGTTCCATGTGAGATCATAATGGAAGGAGAGTTAATAGCTGGTTTTTAAAATCTAGCCCTTGAAGCAATCCACAATCACAAGGACTCTGTCTACATTAGAGCTCTACGTACGCAGTCTTCTCTTCATAGAAATACCTATATGCACATGATTTCCAGCTTGGAACACATTTGGGAGACCCTGACAAATACAAATAACTGTAATGGAAGAAGGGGTAGCTAACAAAAAATTGAGAAAGTATGACATTAACTAACTCTTCTGGCTTATATTCCTGACAATTTTTTACCATATTATCAATTATCTACCAATACAACTCTGGTCTTTTATTATTAAAAGGCAATTTAAAAGAAAGATACTTGATTTGAAATTCATGGGGAGAATTTCATATCACATTAGAAATAGAAAATCTATCTTTAATATATTCATCAAATATCTATCAATAACATATATAATCACAGGAGTAATTACTGAGTTTTATACTTAGTCTGTACTCTGTTAAGAAGGTAAAACAATAATGTTTATTTCCATTGGGATCTGTTTGTCTCTGGAAAAATGCATTTCAGTATTTCTGTTAACATGACTAATGCTCTCTCCTGTTACACAGACAGAGAGAAGATAAAGCGCGTGTAGGTAGAAGCTTTGCAAGTGAGGAGGCAAGAAACACTGCCTCCACTTCCCTCTAATGGAAATAACAGTCTTCTGAGACCCTGCTCTCCTGGTTTATCTGCAGTGACTGATAAACTGATTCACTCTGGTCCTGTTTATCTTTCTCTATAGCCTCCAGGACATTTCCTGGGCTGCAAATGAAACAAATTATCAGGTAGCATGGCATATTCTAAATATGACAGGCACAATGTTATTATGACAAATATTACATTTTAATTTTTTTTTTTAAAATCTGGTGACTTTTGATGACTGTGAAAATAATGTGAATCCTTTTATTTGGTGATTCAGAAATGAAATTTTACCTAGTACAACTAAAGTAAAAGCGTGCTGTAGAAGTACTTAGGCTTCTTATTTCCAGGTTGAAATTGCTCTGCCAAAGGCAAAAAACCCCTGCCCACTTCTTTTTGCTGTTTGGATAGGGAATTGTTGTACAGATTTTATTCATATGACATGGCATACTATGAGACATGCAAACAGGGACGGAGATTAACTGTATTCTGGACCTGAAATCATTTTTGCACAGATTTCTATAGCTCTTTATTTTTTGTACAAGAGAAACATCATGACTGAGGAAATGGCTTCTATTCTCTTTGAAGTTTTTTTGGTTTTTTTTTTCTGAAGGTATTCAATCTTCCCCACCTTTCGGCATCATTTATCTGTCTTATCTATGCAAACAGTAGAAAAGCTGCAAACAATTTTCTCCCCACTTCTTACACGAGCAGCACAGAGAACAAGAGCCTCTAGGTGGTACTGTGCTATAAAGAATCATTAGAAACAACGAGGAAAATTATGCTAACTACTTCTCCACAGCTAAAGTTTTCACTTAGATCGTAAACAAGAGGACCCTTTCCCTTACAGGTGAAATTCACTTCAACAAACTAATTTTCAAAATTTATCCAGTGCTTTAGCTGTGTCAACCTTCACTGCCTTCCATTTTCCATGTTCCTTACCAAGCTCTGCAGGATCTGATTTTGTCATCATTTCCCCTCAGTTTGTATACTTAAGAGCATTAGCTCACAATTCCATTGCCGATTGATTATTGTTTAGATATAGCAGAAAGTGTCTCTGACAAATTTGATAAATAGTTTTCACTTGAGTTGGTAGGTGAGTAAACATCTTGCAACAGAGGTAGAACATCGGCTTTCATGTCAGCCTTTCTCAGGAGTGTACACATCAGAGTCAAACTGTGTGCAAGTTGAGGTGAAACCGCGTAGTATAGAACAAGATAAATTCTCAAGGTGACATGCAATTTGTGGTGAACACCAAAGGAAAGAACAAGTAATTTTACAAGGACTGAATTATCTTTCAGGAAATCATTAGGAGCTGGAGTATATAAAAAGAGCAAGGCTCTCTTTCTTGAGAAAAGAGACCAAGATTTTGAGACCAGAAGAAGTATTCTTAGCTGCCTTGTGAGCATATGTAGCCTCAGATGCTACACTGGGAAAAAGAAAAATTAGGGGAAAATCCCTTCACATATCCGTCCTGCTTCTGAGCATAATTTCAAATAACTTTGATTGGTGTAACAAAGAGTTAATTTGAGCTTGATTAAAATCTCACTATATTTTCTGTTGCCACACTGCGAAATATATATGTATATAGGTGCATGAAAATGAATACTGGATCATAATTAGATATTTTTATGCCAAATATTATCATTTAAAATATCACAGGTCATCAATTTAGTCATAAGCTGCAGGTGAGCCAGGGGAAAAAATGCAGTCACTCTAAGAAACTGGGTTTTCTAACTCAGGAGCTCGGTTTTCTGCAAATGCCAGCCTTAGAGTCTGTGTTAAAACAAATCATGCCACTACTTAGTATCTCAAATTCTGTGCAAGGCTGATGAGCTGCAGAAAGTAGGAGAAATCAGTGTCATTAAGCCATAAGGCAAGTTGCGTACCTGTACTGCACTTAAAGCAGTGAGCAACTCTCATCAGAGAGCCTGTGATCTCTTGAGATGAAGGGTAGATATCTGCAAGAATAGTGGGCAGAGAAGTGACCTGACAACTGCCTTACCCCAAAACTTACCCTGAGAAACAGGCCAGAACAATATCTCTTCAGTTACGCTTAACTATCACAAGGAAAACTTCACTTCTTGGGCTTCTTTCATCTTTGCAAATTCAAAAATTTGCAAGAACAGAAACTACTCAAAACACTGTCCATAGCATTTATCCCTACGACTTCAGATCTTTCAGGTTCTATGTGAATAGGCCAGTTTGGCTCAAACTGCAGCCTGTATGTTAGTATAAATATTTTCTATATAAAACTTTGCAGTCCTAGGTTTGACATCCCTCTGTAGACAATATTGGTTCTGGTAACTAATCTGATCAAACCTATTATTATAATCACTCATTAATACATCCTCTGCCTAGAAAGCTCGGGGTAGAGTGGTTAGTATGTTGTTCCTGGTATAGTGCCTGTTTCACTGCAGCAGTGTGTTATGTGACCTAATTTTAAATCATCGTTTTAGTGAACCCGTCTATCACGTAAAATAAGGCTTTGGAAGTTGTGAAATGAAATGCAAAAAAGCGTAATTTAGATTATATAATTCATTCTGGCAAGGCCAAAGATTCTATGTACAAATGGCATTTCAAAGCAAGTAATTAGCTTAATCCAATCATCCTATTTCATTACTTAATAACTTATCCTCAGTACAACAGGTCAATGCATTAACTAAACGGCAAATGAACAATTCATGAAGTGTACTTACGCTGAGTCCTGATGAATTGCTGATGAGTTTTTGTTTAAGTTCTTGGCTTCTACTTTATAAAAAAATGTAAAACAAAATTCAAAAAGACAAGAGATATACCTCACTTGGAGAGTGCATATTCTGTTATAGAAATCTTATCAATGGAAATAGAATGCTCACAGGATCATAGAATACACTGAGTTGGAAAGGACCTTTAAAGGTCCAACTCCCCTACAACAAGCTGGAACATGTCTGACTACAACAGATTGCTTAAAGATTCACCTTCCCTGAATTACCTTTGTGATTAGTTCTTCCACAGCCACCTTATAGGCCCCTTTCAAGTGTTGGAAGGTTGCTATAAGGGTCCCCTGGAGTCTTCTCCTCTTCAGGATGAACAGCCTCAACTCTCTCAACCTGTATTCATAAGGGAGGTGGTCCAGCCCCCTGATCATTTTCATAGCCCTGCTCTATACACAACCCAACAGGTCCACACCCTTCATGAGTCTGGTGCTCTGGAACTGGACACAGAACTCCAGGTGAGGTCTCACCACAGCAGAATAGAAGGACAGAGTCACCTCTCTCTTAAATGCTTTCTTAAATTTGCTTTCTTAAATGCTTTTATTTTTTTGCTTTTTATTCAAATATGTGTGTAACTGAAGTAGATCACAGAATCACAGGTCTTTAGGGATTGGAAGAGACCTTGAAAGATCCTCTAGTTAAATCCCATGGGCATACTTTGTCTGATGCATATTGATGCCATAAAGTGACAATTACTTAGTCAAACATTATTAATTTGATATTTCCTAGCGTGTACAAAGAAGAGTTCTTAAGACTGGCTCGTCCATCAGAAAGCAGTTATCACAAAAAATGTTCTTATTTTAAAATTGTATTGTATTTACGTGAACTTCTTTGTTTCTCAGTTGGTTGAAAGTTTTCACAAATGCTGTTAAAATGACAATTTCAAATTGCAGTCACAGAATTGCTTGGGTTGGAAGGGATCTTAAACATCACATAATTCCAGGTCACTCAAAGTCCCATGAAAACTGCCTTGAACACTTCCTACAAGGAGTCATCTGTAATCTCTCTCTGGGCAACCTGTTTTAGTCTCTTACCACTCTCATAGTGAGGAATCTCTTCCTAATACCTGGTCTAAGTCTACCCTGTTTAGTTTAAAACTGTTACTCCTCATCCTGTAACTACATTCCCTGGTGAAAGCTCCCTCCTTGTCTGCCATGTATCACAGAATCACAGAATATTAGGGGTTGGAAGGGACCTCAGAAGATCATCTAGCCCAACCCTCTACCAGACTAGGATCACCTAGATTAGGTCACTCAGGAACATGTCCAGGCACATTTTTAATGTCTCCAGAGAAGGAGGCCCCCTTCAAGTAATATAAGGCCACTATAAGGTCACTTTTCAGGCTTTCAAACAATTCTGAATTGATTTGGGGGTAATTTTCCTCCAAAATGCTATGGAAGCATTCAGCAGCTCTGTAAACAGTAGATTATTTAATTTCCTAAAATGTAATTAGACTTACATTTTTAGCATTCTCACCCTGAACAGCTAATCTTTAGTTCCTTAAGTTGTCACAAGTAATGATGGCCAGTAATCAGTGATGTGTCTGAAATTACCTAGAAATGCCTCATCCTGTTGAAAACAAAATAGAAAGGAGAATGCAAAAGAATAGCGTCCATAAAATATGTAACCAACATAGAGTTTTGCATTTTAAAATAATAAAAATCAATCTAGAAATCCATATAAATACACGTCTGCTAATTTCCTTTTTTCTAATTTTTTAAAGGCTCAACATTTGAAATAAAATATTCAGGTAACAAAAAATAAAGAAGAGTCACCACAGATACTTGCACTTTTCTTCTAAATGTATTAAAGTAAGACAGTAATAGCAGATCTTGCTTTCTATATTTTTATCATGCTTGATAGTCAAGAAAATGCGCTGAATCACAACAAATCTTTCAGTCCCTTGTGCAAAGAAGTTTATTTCTCTTGCACTGTTTATTTTCTTTGGCCTGGCTGAGCAGTGTGCGGGCTGTCCCAGGAGAGGGCAGAGCAGTAACACAGAATTGACTGTGCGACCATCACAGCTTATTCCCATAGAGGCAGCGTTGTGAACTTTTGTTAAAACTAGTTTGTAAAGAACAGAAACATCAGATTAGAGTTTTGGAGTCAAATGCCAGCTTCCCTGCCTATTAACTCTGACGCCCTGAACAAGTTTGGCTTCCAAGTAATTTTCTGTGTAGGGAAGTTGCGAGAAGCAAAGCTGCTTTGGTGTGCCTCCGGAGTAACTTGTTTGAAACACATTTTGGGGGCTCTTGTTAAGTTT
Organism: Rhinopomastus cyanomelas; assembly: GCA_013400115.1. NCBI lineage: Eukaryota > Metazoa > Chordata > Aves > Bucerotiformes > Rhinopomastidae > Rhinopomastus > Rhinopomastus cyanomelas. The sequence goes on along the minus strand of VXBP01009534.1, from coordinate 147,398 downwards.
CAATACTTTTGTAAAATCATTACTACAGTGGCAAAAAAGTAGAGCTGGGCTATTCTCAGTGTCATGTGGTGATAGGACAAGGGGCAATGGTTGTAAGCTGGAACATAGAAGGTTCCACATCAACCTGAGAAGGAACTTCTTCACGGTGAGGGTGATGGAGCACTGGAACAGGCTGCCCAGGGGGGTTGTGAAGTCTCCATCACCGGAGATGTTCAAGGCCCACCTGGATGAGTTCCTGCTGTTGCAGGCGGATTGGACTAGATGATCTCTTCCAAGAGATCTCTAGGTCTCTTCCAATCCATAGTGATTCTATGATTCTATGAAAAGAAAACAAAGCAGTTCGGTGTCTATGAGATCTCGGAGAGAATTTGCCAGACAATGGATAGTTTACGGAAAATGGAAAAGGGTTTATTAACTCTATAACTGAATACAGAAAGAATAAAAATTTAAGGAAGTTAGTGTACACAAACTAGAAACTGTGTCACAAATGCCATCACATATTCTGAGAAAAATACAATGGGAAATTACAATGGGTCCTTGGGTTTTTTTACATTACAGACCTGGGGAAAGAACATGTCAGTCAAGCAGAGAGGTGTACAACCACCCTCTCTTCTATTCATTCTGAGAGGCCCTCCAGGTACCTCATGTGTTGCCTATTCTCGTCTGCAGATCCTGAACCCTCAGCAGTCCAGACTGGCAAACTCTTCAATTCTTCAGTGTAGCTTCTCCAGCAAAACGCTGATAGAATAGGCCTGATTCCTCAGCATCCGGAACTGCATTCCTCAATGCAGGAGACATGCTTTCATAAAGAACCCAATCTCTCTTCCTTGCCCAAGGTCTAAGGCTTCTCAAGTCCTTGCTTCCTTCAAAACAGAAAGTTCAGTTAAGCACAAAGGAATTCTCAGATGCCTCTCTTAAAGCTCCTTTTCTCCCCAGTACTTGAGCATCTGCAGCTTTTCTCAGTGGCAGAAATAACAAACAAATCTCTGTTGCTCAGTGGCTCAAAGATGGTGACGACTAGCTGCATGGCCCTGGCCACATGAAGAGCTCAACATTGTGACCGTCTGCATGGCTGGTGTCAGTAGGGGCCTCTCTTATGCCACTAACATGGCTGAGAGGGTTCCCTTCCCTTCCTGTCTCTCTCTCTCCTCCTGCCTCAGCTACAGGAGAAAGGGGAGAATTCTTCAGCTCACCATGGGTTGCTGAATCGTTGCTCTGTGAGGGGGGAAAGATTTTTTTTTGCTTCTAGCTTCTCTGATCAGTGGTGCCAGCTCAGAGCTAGGCCAGGACTGGGCCATAGCTGGGGCCGGGCTGGGGCCTGTTCTCTTGGCTGCCTACCCACGGCAGAACAGAGGCCTGGGCCAGTGGGGCTGCCACCCCGCAGCTGTGTCCAGGAAGGCAACGGGGCCACCCCCAACAATTCCTACCACCTGGAGCAGGACTACGGGGCTCTGACCAGCCACAGTGTCCCCTCTGTCCCCTCTGTCTCCCCCCCACCCCAGAAGTGGGGTGGAAGAAGGAGCTCCGTGCACTGGTGTGCTGGGGCAAAGCCCCCAGCAAAATGATGCAGGGCTAAACTCTCATTTATAGAGTCACCTTTGTCCCACTTCTCCCAGGACAGCAGACCTGGGAGGTCACTCTTAAAGCAAAATGCACCTTTTTCTTCATGAAAGCACAAATTCCTGTAATTTTCAAACTGCAACATTAGTACAATCTTGTAAGCTGGATAATCAGAAATAAGAGTTGGGAATTTTCCTATCAGAAAATGTTATCTGACAAAAAGCTTGTAAATACATGATTTTCAGTGTATTAAACTAACGACTTTAAAGATATGAAAACTTTTGAATGAGAATTCCCACATTTCTGGATTTGAAATTATTTTTTCTTTTGAACTAAGTGACAAGTGCATATAAGACAAAATGTTATAGTAAAACCTATCAGTATCAAATATGTGGCTATTTCTAGTGTAACAAACAAAGTTTCAGGAAGAATTGTTTTTTTTCACATATGAATGTGTCAGAGTTTTAAATTCTACTGTAATTTTTATATGACCTTTTCTCCTCAAAATAGCAAAAAGACTAATAAGAAAGTATGTTCTGATAAGATCAACCTAAGTAATTTTTTAGAGTGTTGCAAGAAAAGCTCTGTGTGACATAGAATATAACTTTCTAGACAATTATGATAATTTTACAAAATCATGAACATCATAAGGATGGGAATAATTAAAGGAGAAATTAAAAAAACTAGAAATCTGTGACTTTTTAATTAATGTACTGTAAAATAGCCTTTTCCATCCATTTCACTGTATTTTTCTTATGTTTCAAATAGTTTCATATCACAGAATCACAGAATCATATATACAGCAATTCAGCAATTCATCTAACCAGTAGAAATATTGTAAGTAATACTTCTTGCTTTGTAGATAAAAGAATTATCAATGCCGAAGTCAACATTTAAAAATCATCTTTTGTAACACAGTCATATCATAAAAATATTCATTAAATACTAAAAATTACAATAAATGAATTTATAACAAGAAAGATCAATGTTAATTGTCAACAATTCTAAGTATTATTGGGTATTATTGCAGAAAATCAAACTTATGTGTCAGTGTCCTTGTGTCATGTCATGGGTCAATCTTGCAATGCAAAAGGTATGTTTACAACATATATCCTCATAAAGGCTGGTGGAACCACACAATTACAGAACATCAAGGATTCAAAGGGACCTCAAAAGATCATCTATTCCAATCCCCCTGCCACAGCAGGATCACCTATACCAAGTTGTACAAGAACATGTCCAGGCAGGTTTTAAATGTCTCCAGAGAAGGTTCCACAACCTCTGTGGACAGCCTATCCAGTGCTCTGTCACCCTCACTGGGTAGAAGTTCCTTCTCACATTCATATGGAACCTCCTAAGTTCCAGCTTACATCCATTGCCCCTTGTCCTACCGCTAGGTGACAATGAGAAGAGCCTGGCTCTGTTCTCCTGATACCCACCCCTCACACTAATGATGTCACCCCTCAGTCTCCTCTTCTTCAAGCTAAAGAGACACAGCTCCCTCAGCCTTTCTTCATAAGAGAGGTGCTCTATTTCCTTCATCATCTTTTTGGCTCTGTGCTGGACCGAATCCTGCTCGAGTATTGTAAGGGTCTACTCTGAAGTCAGCTTTTATGTGTGAGAGGACATATTTATTTTGAAAAGTTCCAGGCTTAGTACTAACTGGTGAATGCATTCCCTGCTTGCTGCAAATGGAATGTGAATATAAACTCATGTATAGCAGTTGTTCTCAACACTGGTGGAAGTTCTCAGTATTAAATAATCATTCATTGGTACTGAACATAAATTATGTGTATTTTGCAAGCCAATGATTATTCTGCTATATAAAACGTCTTTAGTATAATTGAACTGAACAACTTCAAAGTCAGTAAATCTTGCTGTAGCTTTTTGGCTTCACAGAATAGCAGATAAAATGCTGAGATACAGAGTATATATTTGTTTTTGTCTTGCTTTATTAAAAACAAGGCTGCAGAATCTTTTCTAAGATACACAAAGGAATCATATTTTCACGGGAAGGGTGACAGAGCACTGGAAAGGGCTGCCCAGGGAGGTTGTGGAAACTTCTTCTCTAGAGACATTTAAAACTCGCCTGGATGTGTTCCTGTGCGACTTGGTGTAGGTGATCCTGCTGTGGCAGGGGGATTGGACTAGATGATCTTTCAAGGTCCCTTGCAATGCCTAATGATTCTACAATTCTGTAATACCTACTCTATCTTTTGCTTGGCTAATGTAGCTGGGCAGCATATTCTTCACAGTAAGTAATATATATTATTAATTCATTTTGGATTTCCTAGCTTTAGGCACATTTTTTAGTTTTTTCTAGTATTAATGAGGAATAAAGTTTGGATTTATCTGTGAAATCTCCAAATATTTCTTTAAAAATACGTCAGAATAACTGATGACATAAAGGCACAGACAAACTTAAAAAAATTAGTAATACTTTTTATACGGTAATAGCAATGGAGGTTAGCCAGAGTTCTTTAAAAAATTTAGACTAATTCTATTTCAGGTTGAAATCTGTATTTGTTTCCCAAGAGAACTAGCTGACTTCTGACCTACCATCAGCTGTTAAGGGTTCATCAGGACAAAATAGACTTTATAACAAAATAATAAACAGTCATCTGCTGATTCAATTTATAACATTGTGGACGGAGAGTTAGATGATAATCTGGTAAGGCCAAGCTATAATCAATATGCAAACAATAATTTCAAGTATGTGACTTACATAGCTGGGTAGCTGTAGATTGAAATCTAATGAATGACTGTTTACTGTTGTTTAATAACTGTCTTCAATAAACTTGGAATACAGTCATGAGAAACCCTCAGGGCTAATGCTCTTTAGTAGTGCATGCTAGAAGAATCAATGTAACTCACTGACATAGTTCAATTTCTGTGGCTGTGCTGCTGGTGCTATACAAAAGCATCCACTTTTTTGTGGCCTTCAGCAACTGTGAAAGATGACCTTCACTATTACAAATCCTTCTGTTGGATACTAGGTTATGAAGGAAAAGGAGTTGTGGTCAGACAAGTTGTGGTTACAAAACTAGAATAAGTGACCCGTGACACAAATGATCTGGGAACTTCTTTCCAGAAGAAGCAATAAGTGGATATATGTGTGGGACTGTTCCAGGAAAGTCTGTTGTCCTTTGATTTGAATGTGCCTAAATTTCTTTCTAAAACAATGCATGTAAACCTTTTGATGAACTGATATGTCAACAACAAAATGTGCTTTCCTTAGAGAGCAAACCAAAGGGGGAATATTCCCTAGGAACCACAAGCAGAGGTCCCACTGTCTACATGCCAAGGAAATGAGTCTTGAGCTCTCTGGTTTAGAAATCTTGACTTACAACTACATGATACTGAATTTTGCATTGTGGTGTTGCATTGTCTGGATGCAGAAGAATGGCAAAGTTTTGAGTATTCTGCATACACTGGAGCATTGGAAAACTATCTGGCAGCTGCCATATCATTACTGATGGACACAAATGAGTCTGTGATTACTAGAACTATCTAGGCTCAACAGTCACATCTTCAAAGATTTTCCCTTGGCTCCATTACTATTCCCCTGGCCTTCTCTTATATCTTGGTTTGTCTCCTTTTATCTTTGGAGATGTAAAACTTGATCTTGCCCACATATCTGACTTAACATGAGGTGAGTATGACTTTTTAGCTATTACCCAAGTATTGTGAAACCTTAATGTACAGTAATCTAGTCTCAAGCCGAGCTACTCAAGCTCATGAATACTCTTGTTAGAAGTGCTAATAATTGGTGTCAGTATTTTAAAATCATAACTAGGGGTGAAATACTGCATTCAGGAGCATAATTTTCTGCTGATTTGAACAAAATCTGGCTGTCATTCTAATAAACTGGATTAGAAAGTTGCAGTTCACATGGAAAATATTGCTCATTAAAGGTAAATAACATTAATTAATTTACTGAGTGTTGATTTCCTTAAGTATTTTCTTTTATGAGAACATATATGCAGGATGTGTGTAGTATACCTTGTACTACAAGTTGTGACTTGATTTTTAAAATCCTTTTAGACTTCTCCAATCTCAGCTATTGGCTGCTACCCTGATATGGAGCCAGGCTCATCTCAATGTCATCTAGTGATAGGACAAGGGGCAATGGGTATCAGTTGGAACACAGGAGGTTCCATATAAATATGAGAAGGAACTTCTTCTCAGTGAGGGTTTTGGGGCACTGGAACAAGCTGCCCAGGGGGGTTGTGGAGTCTCTGTCACTGGAGATGTTTAAAACCCACCTGGATATGTTCCTGTGTGACTTGGTCTAGGTGATCCTGCTGTGGCAGGGGGGTTGGACTAGATGATCTTTCAAGGTCCCTTCCAATCCCTAATGTTCTATGATTTACCCCTCATTCTAATGTGTCATGCAGACTTGAACAACATGGACATACAAATACATGAGTATTTAGGAGTCTGTTGTTCAAAGTAGTAATGGATGATACAGTACTTTCAATTAATGAATGTGTCCCAGGATCATTACTGCTAAGATTGTTTCTTCATGCTGGGCTTTTATGTAGTAAAATGCAAGTACACTCCTATACTAATCAGTGAAAGGATCAGCGAAAGGCACTGACCGCATCATATAATGAACACGAATATCTAAAGAAAAGAACACAAATATCTAAAGAAAGGATAAACCATAAAACATCTAAAGGTGTGCTAAAACAGCACAGTTCAGTGCATCATATTCAGTGAGCTGTGCAGAGGCACTGGTTGTGCCTATATAAATGCTAACTTAACTATTAGTCTAAAATACATCGGAATAAATAAAAGGAGTTTGAGGCAATTTCTAGAATGATTTGCTGCTGTTTGTCTGTGAGCTTACTCTACCAATCACACCTTTAGATTTGTGTGCAGGTCTGGATGTTCTTGTACTTTCCAGAACCTTCATTCCCAATTTCTGTTTCTTATTCAGTATTTCTTCTTTCTAAAACACGCAATCAGCCTTACTTTTTTTTTTTCTCTAAAAGTGTAAATTTGATCTATATCCCTTAAAGACTTGTAAATCAAAGAAACTTCTATTCAGTTTGATACATAAGAACCAAGATGCCTGCTAGGCAAGTAGTCACATAAGGAAGCTATCAGAGCCCAGCTCTTGATAGCAGGTAGTATGTTGAAAAGAAAATATGCCCCTGTGGATTTCACTAGCTCAGCTTCTGTAAACTAAGGTACTATGAGCACAAGAGCAGAATAAACCATGGCCTTAAACATAATGTATGCAAATTTCAATTGCAGTAATACTATTAATCCCATTCTTTAACATAATTTTTTAATAATCATAACTTCTTTGATTTCCTAGGCTTCTTTTTTTCACATTTATTGAAATTTATGTAGAGACATATTTTGTTTTATATAAAGGCCAATGGAAAGTCTGAAACATGTTAGTGTCATAACAATCAAGCTTCAAAATCTTATTCTCAGCTTATTATCTCCTATTCATCCAGGGCTTTGAATTACTCATCTTTTACACTTTCAGTTATAATCAGGTCAGGAAGGAACTGGAATGATGAAATCAATGGAATTGCACAATCTCGGTTATTGTTTCGGATAAAATGATGAAGCTGCTCACTTTCTTACTTATTTGAAGAGTTCGAGCCTTGCTCTGCATTGTAAGTGAAATTTATTTCAATACAAAAAAGTAGGTATGAGCTTGTTTTAGCTATATGAGAGGTGACAAGTCATTTGGTGCCTGTTAGATACTGTCTGTGAATGCCATGTCTCACCATTGAGTCACTTCTCCAGTAACAGGTTTGGGCTGCTAATTTTTATTTGTGCTATTAATTTACTAATCCCTAATTTATGCTCATGGTTTGTTGAATAGACAGGCATTCCTTCTGCTTTAGTTTCCTACCTCAACAATCACAGTGGCTCAAGGAAGGCTGCTGGACACATTTTCAAGAGAACTCACACAGAGACTGTTACTACTGGCTTTGATCTGCAGATTGGCCACTGAACCCAAAACTTTCAATCCTAGTGAAAAGACTGTAAATTCAAGATACATTGGCTTTATGTAACAACCAAACACAGATCATCCAGCATCACTGACTCAGTGATAGCTAACAAAAAAGATCACAGATGTATTACATGAGTTTTCTTATGCTTGAACACAGGGGGAAAAAAAGCCAACTCTTTTAGAAATTTTTCATCTTTACCAAAGTTTGGCATTCTGTTTCTTGTTACTTTATTGACAAAAGCCTAATAGAGGGCTTTACAGACTGTTTCAAGCTAACATGATGGAAAAAAAGGCAGGTTGTGTGAGGAACATAGTTTGGGTACGGGGTATTATGCTTATCCCATTGATGTCATTGAGTTAATACTAGTGTCAGTGTAATCAGAATTGTATCCTGTCAGAAATGTTGTATCGTAGTGATTGGGAGGAGATAGCTGAGTACTGTCGATTACGGCCTGTTAAAGTGGTCAGAGATTTTGGGTAATCATCAGTAATATTTCTCAATGTACTGACTGGATCTAAGGGGTCCTGCTGTGGCAGGGGGGTTGGACTTGATGATCTTTCCAGGTCCCTTAGAATCTTTAATGTTCTATGATTCTGTGGTTCTGTGACTAAGACTAATCTCTCTGTCCTGGACACTTAGAACACAAACTTGGTTTTCTTGTACGTGTGGCGGGATCCATAGGCCAAGAGAAGAATAATTTCATCACTACTCCAAAACTAGGTTTTTTTCCTGACAACAGTTTTAAATATCTATTATGCAAGTTTCACATAAACCTTCCCTGATCTGTGGTGTCTTGTGTTTCACTACAGAACACATTTATTTTCCTAGGTGCAGAATACTTTCCATATAACAGAATCAATGAATCATGGAATCATAGAATCATTAGGGATTGGAAGAGACCTCAAAAGATCATATAGTCCAATCCCCCTGCCACAGCAGGATCACCTAGACCGAGTCATAGAGTAATCTGAAGTTACATTCTTCAAAGACTGCTCTTGCCTCAGCTATGTCTTGTTCTAAATGAAACATTTTCCTATTCTTTTTATTAGAGTAAATTCAACAGCAACAGCAGCCTATTTAAAATAATTTTAACAAAAAGTGTATTACTGTTTCCACAAGCTGAGCCTGAAATTTTCAGAAGTGCTTTCCTCTCTTTGCAGTGCCAGAGGGAGTGGAAAGTAAAATGTCAAGCTTTAAATGTAAACCTCTTCTATCTGGTCAGCTACCCTTAATCTTACTGGAGTCTGCCGGGAATAGCCTGAAATTGTTTCTGTTTTTCATCTCTAGTTAAAACACTAAAAGGCATAATGAGAAAAGGAGCTTTTAAAAAATCACTGACTGCCAGAATGATGAATTTATTCACTTCTATTAAAATGCTGCTGTGTTTTATGTTTGATGTCATTTTATCCTGTTTGGATATCGCTCTGCTTTTAAACTAGCTGTATAATTGTTTAATAGTATAGAATCTATTCCTGCTACTACACTTGAGGGTCTTGCAGACTTTTCATAACAATACATTTCCAAGGGCTTGTGACTGCAAAAAAAATTCCCACAGTCAAAAAAAAAAGGATCACAACATCTAGAAGTAAGTCAAGAAATGCTTCTTTAGGTTGAATAATAAAAATAATATGAATTTTAATGAACTTTATTTCATGCTTTTATTGGAAAATATTATTTCTATACATGATGAAGAATGCCTTCAAGGCTGGTTCTTTTATGAGGGCATAGCCAGGTGGATAGATGATGGCAGAGCAGTGGATGTGATCTATCTTCACTTGAATAAGGCATTTGACACAGTCTTCCACAGCATTCTTGCAGCCAAACTGAGGCAGTGTGATCTAGATGACTGGGTAGTGAGGTGGATGGTGAAGTGGCTGCAGGATGGAAGCCAGAGAGTAGTGGTCAATGGGACAGAGTCTAGTTGGAGGCCTGTACCTAGTGGAGTCCCCCAGGGTCAGTACTGGGAGCAGTACTGTCAATCTATCCATTAATGACTTGGATGAGGTATTAGAAAGTAATGTCAGCAAGTTTGCTAATGACACAAAGATGGGAGTAGCGATCAACATCCCAGCAGACTGTGCTGCCATTCAGCAAGACCTGGACAAGCTGGAGAGCTGGGCGGGGAGAAGTGTAATGAACTATATCAAGGGTAAGTGTAGAGTCTTGCACCTGGGCAAGAACAACCCTAGGTACCAGTATAGGTTGGGGACTGAGCTGTTGGAGAGCAGTGTAGGAGAAAGGGACATGGGGGTCCTGGTAGACAGCAGGATGACCATGAGCCAGCAATGTGCCCTTGTGGCCAAGAGGGCTGATGGCATCCTGGAGTGGATCAGAAGGGGGGTGATTAGCATATCAAAAGAGGTCCTCCTCCCCCTCTACTCTGCCCTGGTGAGACTACATCTGGAGTATTGTGTCCAGTTCTGGGCCCTTCAGAGGGATGTGGAGCTGCTAGAGAGAGTCCAGCGTAGAGCCACAAAGATGATTAAATGAGTGGAATATCTCCCTTAAGAGGAAAGGCTGAGGAAGCTGTGTCTCTAGCTTGGAGAAGAGGAGACTGAGAGGTGACCTCATTAACGTTGATAAATATGTGAAGGGTATGTATCGGGAGGATGGAGCCAGGCTTTTCTCACTGTTATCTAATGATAGGATGAGAAGCAATGGGTATAAGCTGGAACATGGGAGATTCCATATGAATGTAAGAAGGAACTTCTTCCGAGTGAGGGTGACAGAGCACTGGAACAGGCTGCCCAGGGTGTGTTGTGGAGTCTCATTCCTTGGAGATGTTTAAAACCTGCCTGGATATGTTCCTGTGTGGCTTGGTCTAGGTGATCCCGCTGTATCAGGGGGATTGGAATAGATGATCTTTCAAGTTCCCTTCCAATCTCTATTGTTCTGTCATTCTATGATTCTGTGATCAGCTTTCATTCTTTAAATTCTGGGCAAACACAAATGATTTTGTACTGATGGTGTTTGCCACTAAAAATACAGAGCTGTTATACTGATTTATAGTGAAACCTGGCATTTTTGAAACTCATGGTTTTTAATGATGAAAGTAATTTTATATTCCAGGTGTATTTGACAGCGTGTGTGTTTATATACATTAGTAATGACACAGCCATTTTGATTCATAAACTGGAAATGCATTCGCTAACAAACGCAGAACATCAGGTCCATGATGTCACAGCTCAAAATACCAATAAAACCAGGACAAGGAGCCTACAGAAAAGCTGAAAGGGGACTTTTTTACTTGGAAACCTGGTGATAGGACAGGGAGGAATGCTTTCAAACTAAAAGAGGTTAGATTTTTAAAAGATCTTAGGAATAAATTTCTCCTTATGAAAGTGGCAAGGCACTGCAACAGGTTGCCCAGAGAAGTTGTGGATTCTCCCTCTCAAGGATGAGGCTTGGGGGGCAGAACCCCAAGTGCTGCTCAGTTAATGAGCGGAGATTTTTAGTATGTTACAAGCCTTAGGAACAAAGTGCAGCTGTCTAGGTGAAAAAGTACTGGAGATAGTCAAGCTGCAGAAAGACTAAAAGCAAGAGTAAAGAGCAAGGAATACTGCAAATAATTATTCACTGATAAGCACAATTTCTGAGTGCTTGGCCAGAAGGTCTTAACATCCCACCTAATGCGGATGAGATGTTTATGCTTGCTGAATGCTTTCTGATAAGGTGTTACTAACCAATTAGAGGTCTTGTGTAGCCACGTGCACAATGAGTGAACAGACCAATCTGCTTTTAACACATAGTCTTCTGATATGTATATAAGCATGTTGCTTTCTGTAATAAATGACATTTGCTTGGATCAAGCAGCGTCCCATCTCAAATGTGATTCATTCACAATTGTTGGGATTCTCCATCTTGGTAGCAGTAGTTCAGCGAGAGGCCCTATATCAACTCTTGGCTCTTCACTTCTCTAAACTTCTCTTTCTCTTCCCTAACATTCCCTTCCTTATAATTTTGTGCCCTAACCTTATCCTTTCTTTTCTAATCTTACCTTTTGCAATCCTACTTTTCCTAACCTTACCTTTTCTAACCTTCCTTCACCTCCCCTAACCACCCCTTTCATAAACTTACAGAAACTTCCGTATCCTTACCTTCTCTGTGGTACTATTTCCTGCATAGGTTTGCTTCATCTCATTGTGTTTAATTCCCCATCTACCTGCTCAGGGCTGGTCTCTGGCTAATTATTTAATAATTGCACCTTTTCATTGGAGCACTTAATTATATGTGCCCATGTGAGTACTGGAAAGAGCCCTTGGATTGTTTTTGATCTGCAGAGGACAGGATATAACCTACTTCAGTTTTCAGGAAGTGTCACAGAAGATATAGTTGTCATGCTAAACCCTGTGTTCTTTTGTCTTTCACTTATGGACTGAAACTATGCTAAACCATGTCTTCTAATGGAATAAAATTGTTCTTCCCTTCAACTGTAAATAGTCTTTTTCTTAGTTTTGCACAGCAATTTTTTTTTCCCCCTGAGGAACGTAAAAACACATCATATTCATATTAAATTGTTGAGCTGTATAAAATATTGCCTCCTTTCACTTGTGCCTAAACAAGTCTTCATTCTAAAACTACACAGACAAAAATCTCCACGTGCATAATGTACAGACTTCCATCACTGGCTCTCTGAAAGCCAGTGATGCATAATCTAAGGATTTACCGTTGATATTATTCAATGTAATGCCTTAAGATGAAGCTCCAACACTACTTATGATCCTTACAGCAAACCTATTTATAGGTATTGAAGCCTCAAGCAAAGTTTTCCAGAATTAGTTTAAGGAAGGAAGGTAAGTGCATGAATTTGCAGACCTGTTTACATTTCTGTTCCAAATACTGACAAGGGATTAATCTAACAGAATTTTTGTTATTGTCCATATTCTGTTCCTTCACACACATCTGCATTTGGAGATAAATTAAGCTTTTCTATTTGAGCTCTTCAACATCCTATTGCATATGTTCTTTAAGTATCTGAAGTGGATGGCATCTTATTTCTCATGTGCATCCATTACAGAGTTCTACCTTGAACATCTCTTATCAAGTAACAATAATTCAGTCAACTTCAACTAAACATAGGCACTAAACATGGCAACAGTAGAAGTGCTCTTCAAGTGTTAACAGTCTTCATCTCTCTATCTCTACAGTCAATTGTTGCTACATATTACTTCAGGAAGATTGGCTTACTGAGAGAGATTGCCCTGAATGTGCAAATGTATTGAAGTATTTAAAAACACTAGCCTTTAGGAAAACAGTCTGAATCATTGTTGCAGAACACAGTTTCTTATGTGTGATGCTGTCCTAGGTATGGAATGTACTTTTCAAAGGGCTGCACTGTCTGTCTGCACTAGGCTTAGATTTTTAGGATTGAGGATTGATGAAAGAGACAAGTGGAAGTATATATCTGCAAGAAGTTTAATCTACAACAGCACCTGAGAAGAGGAATGCCACATTCTGTTCTCTTGACTGATGTACATAAACATCGTGTGATTTGTGATAGTCCTTCCCAGAGGTTTGTTCCTTCTCAGAGTGTGTTCATTATTTTCAGTTTCAGGACTCTGTTCTTCAGTGCTGGCCATTCCTGAGGTACAGGGCTAAAGCCTTATTTTTTAATGTTCTTTCTGGAGTTTCAGAGTAAATGAAGATACCCATATAAACACAATAGGTAAGAAGTTAAATTTCCTTACCCACCTGAATGTGTTCCTGCGTGACTTGGTCTAGGTGATCCTGCTGTTACGGGGGATTGGACTAGATGATCTTTCAAGGTCCCTCCCAATCCCTAATGATTATATAATTCTTAAAATTGTCCTGCTGATACACATCAAACAGAATGAAGCTCTCCATTATTGCCTTTGGATCAGAAATACTGGAGGTGTTTAACTGTCACTATTCATCTACACATTTTTGTGAAGTCAGTTAAGAAACAGAATGTGTTTAAAGTGTAAGTTTTCTCACAGTCCACAGAGTAACATTTTGTTTTGAAAGTTATAAGAATCAAAAACCTCAATCACAGTAGTTAATTAAAAGGTTTATTCTCACTAATATTAACAGGAGACCGCCTTATACAGAATTTTAAATTATTGCATAAATGAGGCCTGCTACCTCCTTCTTACTTTAAATTTCAGTGTTTAGAAGCTGCAAAAATACTTGATGAAATTCTGGCTTTTTAGTAACTTCAGCCTTTAGCAAGACCTGTTCCTTAGCCTTTAGAAGGCCCATTTTTCTCATACTATGGTTCTGGGCACATAAATGTCCAGATGGAGATTGGTGTCAGGTGGTGTCCTTCAGAGGTTCATGCTGGGACTGGTGCAGTTTAATATTTTTATCAATGATACTGACAGTGGAATTGAGTGTACCCTCATCAAGTCTGCAGATGATCAAGCTGAGTGGTATGGTCAATAAACAAGAGGGACAAAATGTCATCCAGAAAGACATGGACATAAGTGGACCAGTATGAATATCAAAGGATTTAACAATCTCATGGTCCTGCACCTAGGTTAGGGCAATCCTTGATATCCATACAGTTTGGGACATGATGTGGCTGATAGAAACCCTGTGGGGATACTGATGGGGAAAGGCTGGACACACGACAACAATGTTCCCTTGCACCCCAAAAGGCAAATTACATCCTGGACTGCATCAAAAGAAGGGTGGCCAGCAGACTGTGGGAAGTGTCTCCCCCTATAGTCCTCTCTGCTGACACCTCACTTGGAGTACTGTGAGGGTCCATCTCTGGGGTCCTTGGCACAGGAAGGACATTAATCATTGTGATTGGGTCCAAAGGAAGGCCACAAAAATGGTCAGAAGATTGAGATCTGACTGAGGATATTTGAGGTTGTTCAACTTTGAGAAAGAAGACCTTTGCTCCAAGAAGACCTTATTCCTGCCTTTATTCTAAGTATGATAAAAAAATAAATATTAAATAAGATATTTATTATTAAAAATGAAATAACTTAATATGGATCTATTTCATGCAGTTGCAGCAGCAAATTTAATTTTAAATTTCAAATCTAAACATGTTAAATCTAAGCAGTATTTTCATTGCCTAGATGTAATCAAACTGTACACTTCTTGAGTTATAGTCTTTCTTTGCTGTTGAAGAATAGTGTCATCTATTGGCTTGAAATACTTTCTGTTATTATTATTCTTCCAAATCTTGCAAAGTACCTAATTGTTACAATGCTTGAGGTTAGTTTTCCTATGTTGTTAAGAAATAGAGATACATAATGTTTATCCATATCGACAGTGTCTTAAGGAAATGTAATTCTACCAGTTTTGACATTGCTAAAGTCTAGGACACAGACAAGACAAGAAGAAGGGCATTTGAAATGTAACTAAGAACATAGCTGTAATTTTACAGTAATTCCACATTACTATTTTCTTACTGTTCTTGGGTTTTTTCATGGTTTACCATCTAAAATATCTAGGATGAGTCTTCCATTTCAAATTACTTAATACTCCTAAATTTTTGTCTCATTTTTTGAAATTTGAAAGGATTTTTTTTTTTTTACTTATACTATGTGTTTGATTCAGATAAGCTTACGACTTGGAATTTTCAATCAAATGGGAAAAAATCAGCCTGAAGGAACAGAGTCATTTAGTTTTACTACCTATTTGCTAGTTTAGAATATTGCTCAATTTAAAAAAAATATTTGAGAAGTGCTATGATCTTTTGTGAAGCTACTACAAAATGCCTTGGAGATTACTTTCATAGAAAAAAATAAGTGGAAATGTTCTAGGTTAAATATACCCTTTTGCTATGTAATTGATACACATTTTAAGTCACGATGAGGTCTATAGGCTTATTTTAGGAAAAGTAAAGGAGTGAGTATCGTTGAACAATGTCATTACAAAGTTTAGTGCAAAGAGTTGGAGAGTGCCATGAAGAAGAATGAATCACTGAAGCATATAATAGGCAAAATCTTTCAGATAGGAGACAATTACTTAAAATCTAGGAAGCTGTTCCTTTTCCCAATATTTTTTGATCAGTTATTGCAATTGCTTCTGTATAAAAAATGGCTCCAATGAAATACTGTCATTTATTTGTGACACAGCATCATTGCTAGAGAGGCTGAACTTCATTTTCGGAATGTATACCCCTTGAAAATCCACTTTGGCATTTTCAGACCATTAATATTATTTAACTGCGTCAGGATTATCTGACCCCCAACTGATGTAGATTTTCTGTCAGTAAAATATTTTCTTATTTGTTCCCTTACTGGTGATTGTAAAGGAGTCTGAAATTAGTATATTCTGTGTGTAAAGAATTTGCATGATACAAACCAGAATGCAATTAATGCAGAAAAATCAATAGCTCTTATCTTTCTCTCAAAATTAATTTTCTCTCAATAAGTTGGCATATTTTTACACACTAATTTGATTTTTCAGATGTCTATTCTTCACTTTTAGCCCATTACTAGACTTTCACTAGATTTTCACCTATGAAGTTACTGTTAAGAAACAGCATTAATAAGAAAAGATAGTGGAACTTTTCTTTTTCTTTCTTTCTTTCTTGCTTGCTTGCTTGCTTTTTTTCTTCTTTCCTTTTCATCTTTACTTGGGTAAGACATTGGAACAACCAATGAAAAAGTATTGTTCTTGTCCACAGATATGGGAAAGAACAGTTGATCTTACTGACTGTATAACCAGTTAGAAGAAACTTCAGAAAAGTCCTGTAAGGAATGTAGCTTCTGGGATATTGTGTCCAGTTCTGGGCCTCTCATTTTAAGGACACAAATGCTGGAGAGAGTCCAGCGCAGACCCACAAAGATGATGAAAGCAGTAGAACACCTCTGTGATGAGGAGGAAAGGCTGAGGGAGCTGGGTCTAGCTTGGACAAGAGGAGACTGAGGGGTAACCTCATTAATGGTTACAAATATATGAAAGGTGGGTGTCAGGAGGATGAAGCCAGTGCTCAGATGTGCTCAGTGTCACCTAATGATAGATAAATAGGCAATGGGTGTGAGCTGGAACATAGGAGATGCTGTATCAATATGAGAAGGAACTTCACAGTAAGGGTGACAGAGCCCTGGAATGGGCTGCCCGGGGAGGTTGTGGAGTCTCCTTCTCTGGAGACATTTAAAAACTTCCTGGGTATGTTCCTGTGCAACTTGGTCTAGGTGAAACTTGTGTGGCAAGGGGATTGGACTAGATGACCTTTTGAGGTCCCTACCAATCCCAAATGTTCTGTGATCCTGTCATTCTGTTATTCCTTTAGTTTTGAAGTGAAGGATTGGGTGAGAAGGGAAATACTATAACTCTAGTACCATATTAGAAAATCTAGAGTTTTAGTAAAGTCAAGGGAAATAATCATGGGAACATATAAGTGTATACAAAACCTCTTATATTTTGTAAACAGCTGTAGTTGCTTGTTACCAGAAAGCACTTTCTGTTGAGGAAGTTTCAATATCTAAGTCAAATCTAATTTCTGTCAAAAGCAAATAATATAATTGACTCAGAAGAGAGCCAGAAGGCAAGTGTTATGTCAATGTAAAACCTTAATTATAGGAAATTGATGATTTGGAATTTAATAAAAATGCTTTTTTTCTCTTCATCTTATTCTCCCTCAAATGATCACTACAAGTGTTCTTAGCTAAAACGATAAATGAATTGTTCTCAGGGACATTTCATGTTCTAATTCTTCTAACTTATTTTGTGAGTAAAAGTATGCTTCTTTCTTGGTGGGAACCAAAAGCCTCATCTCCATTATTAAATGAAAACAACTAAACCTGTCTGACTTGTAAAGGGTCAACTGCGCTTATTTTGAAATGGCCACAATTTGGCTTATTAAAATGTTAATAACTCTCATGAACAAACATTATCTAATTAACCTTTACTCTATAAATGTCAAAAGGTTTTCTGATGGTTCAGCTTGAAAGAATGTTTTGGACAGAATTTCAAAACATTATTTATCCAAATGATGGAAAGTACTTACTGAACAGAAACTTTTGGTATCTTTTGATGTAACATTTTGAAATTGACTACCAACTGTTGTGCATAAAAGGAAACTGACCAGCTGTTCATATCGTGCAAATTTTGTGGCTTGATTAAGGTGAATAGAAAGGTGATTATTTATGCCAACTATGGATGTGACAGTGTTTTATCTAACTTACCTTAGAAAAAGCTCTTTCCTTATCTTCTTTTAGAACCAACCTGAATTGATTTTTCTGTTTTATATCTTTTCGAAAAAACACATTATGAAAATATCATATTTACATAAAGATTTTTGTGATAATGAATCTTCTGTTTAGGTGGTAGCACTAGCTTTCAGGCCAAGTTGAATACTCATACTTCTGAAAGGTAAATTAGCATCTCTGAAGCTTAAACTATTTTTCCTTTCTTTGTTTTTTATCCTCCAGCTGAGCTTCCTCTGCCTGAGGTGGCTGGCAGTGTCGCATGCTTGAAACTATGAAAATGGGGAGATATTAAGAGTCTCTTTGGTTGTTGGAAACTAAAGTGCAAGTGGTTATTTCCAACTTTATCAAAACTTTCTTAAATAAGTTCATTTTTAATAAAGGAAAGGACTGTTCACATGGTGCTTAAGTAAACTGTAACACTCATCCATATACCTTTCCTGGACAGGCCCTGTGATAGTGTGAATGCAGATGTCTAATTATTTTCTTTCTTGGCATGTTTTATATTTTAGTATAAGTACCACTATACCTTCACGTTTCTTCAGGTTGTTTCACAAAGACTACATTTTTACATTTCAGTCAAAAGACTCTTATCGAATGGGACTCGACGAGACCTCGTGTTATGCCTGACGGTAACATGCCTGACCAACTTGGTCAGGGGCCACAACCCCAGTGGACAAAGGCAGAGATATAGACATCATCTACCTGGACATGTGCAAAGCATTCAACACTGTCCCACATGATATTCTGATCTCTAAACTGGAATGAGATGGATGCAATGGATGGACCACTCATTGGATAAGGAGCTGGCTGGATGGTCACACCCAAAGAGTTGTGATCAATGGCTCAGTGTCTAAATGGAGAGGTGTGACAAGTCCTGTTCCTCGAGGGCCAGTACTCGAACCAATGCTATTTAACATCTTTGTTGGCGACATACATAACGGAATCAAATGCATCCTTAGTCAGTTTGCTGATGACACCGAACTGTATGGTGAAGTCGACACTGTGGAAGGAAGGGAGTCCATCCAGAGGAACCTTGACAGGCTCGAGAAGTGGGCTTGTGCAAACTGTGAAGTTCAACAATGGTAAGTGCAATGTTCTGCACCTAGATCGAGGTGATCCCATGCATGAATACAGTTTGAGAGGAGAAAGAATGAGGACGTCCCTGAGGAGAAGGACTTGGGGGTGGTGGTGGACCAGAAGCTTAACAGGAGCCGACAGTGTATGCTTGCAGCCCAGAAAGCCAACCATGTCCTGGGCTGCATCAAAAGAAGCAGTGACAGTCACAGAATTATGCAGAATCACAGAACATTAGGAATTGAAAGGGACCTTGAAAGATCATCTAGTCCAATACTTCTGCCAGAGTAGGATCACCTACATCAAGTCACACAAGAACATGTGCAGGCGGACTTTCTCTAGAGAACTAGATAGTAGAGGCAGGTGATTCTCAACCTTTACTCTGCACTTGTGAGACCCCACATGGAGTAGTACTGTGTCCAGTTCTGGAGTTCCCAGCATCAAAAGGACATAGAGCTCCTGGAACATGTCCAGAGGAGAGCAACTCAAATGATAGAGGGCTGTAGCACCTCCCCTATGAGGACAGGCTGAGCAAGAGTTCCTTTAAATTTAATGTTTTTAAAGTTTATTTTTCTTAATTTCACCTACAATATCTGTCACAACAGCTGCATTTACTGGGCAGGTTATAGCAACTTTTTACTCCTATACTTGCATTTTTTCTGTGCCTGTAACTTGTTGAATAACGCCTACTGTTGTGGCAGAAGCAAGATGTATGCTACTAAAGGGTTCCAGCCTGGGAGCTTTCTTATCGCTTGCAAGTGCCAGAAGACTCTGACTCTTAAAGATCAAACTCAAGAGACAGGACAAATGGAGCCATGGAATTCTGAACTGGATTTAATGCCAATAATAAAAACATGTTCTCTGACAATTTGGCATCAGACTGGCTAGAAAGTCATTAGGTTCTTCCCAATACCAGTGTCACTCCCACTAACTTTTCATGTCGTTTCAGTGACATCCAGGGAATTACTTCTAGTATAAAGTCTATCATAATAATTAGGCAGTAAGGAATAAACTTACTTAAATTCCATGTAGGGATTGGGTTCTCTTTAAGAATTAGAGAGTACCACACATGGAATTTGGCAACATCTCATTATATATAACTCTCTTTATACATAAGGATATAACTCATATCTTTATTAAAGCTTTAGGATAGTAACTAGGGAAACCTGATATTTTATATTCAGGTCAAGTGTTTTGTATCCAACTTGGTTTTGTATTGTTATCAGTTTTGTGTTTTGAGGTGGTTTGGTTTTTATCTTGACGCACAAATTGGAGTATCTTTTAATTCTCATTCAGCACAGTGGCATGAAAGCACTGTATCAGCTGCTAATGTGCATGTGCCCACCAACGGATAAAAGTAACTCAAAAGCAAGAGGAATACTAAAGAAGCAATGAAACAAAATACTGCTTAGCTGTGCAAGGCATCATCATTCTTAGATTCCCTTCCAACTACATTTCAGTGTGCAAGTAGCTTCAGCAGGCATCATTCATTTGTGTAAGTCTCAGACCTAGTATAACTGGAACCTACCACAATCAGCCTGGCACCACTTTGATGAATTACCTAGTCTCAAAGCTGTTGGGACTTCAGGGTTGTCACTGTCATCTGCATTACATGGTCAGTGCAAAGGATGATTCTGGGTCACAAAGACAGTAGAAGAGTGAAAGAAATGCTGACTACATCCAGGTTTACTTAGATATGACTAAATCTAATGTGTGTTAGCAATATGAAAGAGATACTACAACCTAGGATGAAACAACTAACTTATGCCTATAGCTTTGCTGGCTGCCCACAATTGTGCAGTACTGCGTATAATAGGAAGTTATTCATTTTCCTTTTTAGAATGAGATTAGGTTCAATTAACTTTAACTTGAAACTAAAATAAAACTGCCCTGCAGCTATTTAAGTCTTTGAAAAGCTTCCTCCTAGTGTGTGTCTTTTCCTGGAGCATTCTCAGTTACATTAACACATTTGCTCTCTGGTTTCTTCATAAATAAGGCACGAGGCTGCAAAAATTCTGCAATAAAGTATTCTGCAACATACGCTAAAATGCTGTGGATTCTTCCAGACTTCTATTCGATAAAAGATATGACTCTACAGACTGAGATTCATGGCAGGAGGCCCTGAAAAGCAATAATTTCTCCACTTCTTGTTTACACCTTCAAAGTCTCCTGTATGATTCATTGTGCATTGAATCACTGTGCATATGCTACATACATTTGTTACAGGTTTCTGTTATAACTGCAGGCAATTAAGAAAGACATTCTGAAGCTTTGCTTAAGAAGGCAAAATGCATCAGCCTGCTCATGAAATGAGTAGTCTCTTATTTCTTGTACAGAAGCTAAAACCCTGACAGATGTACACACTTCATTTTTCCCACACAAGACAGCTTGATCAAGGAACAGTTCTGATTCTGCTGTTCCAATTTACAGAAGGAACAAGTAAGAGCAGGTTAGATGTTCTCAGTTCTTGGCAGAATTTGACCCTCCTAAAGCTATACGTGAAATTTCCCTGAAAGGTTTAAGAAGGATAAATTAGAGAACAGTGTGCATAAGATTTATATTTTGATGTATGTGAATGTTACCCAATTTTATTTATTAAATTTTATTTCCTTTAAACATGAAGTAGATAGAATTACTCACTAAATAAGTTTACTGAATTTTGGTTCAGTAATGTTAAAGAGAATAGTTACACTGATTACAGTAAGAACATTAGCATGAATAGGTTTAGCAGAATTTGATCTTAAAAGAAATTCAAGTAGGTAAGGGAATAGCATTACCTTTTGTTGTTAAAATTGTTTTCATATACCCATTTAATAAAAAAATTTGTTTAGAATGCTCATAGGAGATTTTGATTTTTGCTTTAAATAAACATTTCTATGAGGATCCAGGAATGTATTTAATGTTTTGACTTTTGAAGGACATGTGGCATTTAATAAGCTGTGAACATTACAAATGCCAGTCTAATGATGATGAAGAAAAGCAGTTCTGATCTATGCAGAATCTTCTCAATACAGGAAATGACACCTGAAATGTCATCATACTAGGATAGAATATGGTATGCATGCAACTCAGACATTCAGGTTTGGAATGGTATATGAAAATGCAAAAGCTTTAGGTGGAAAACAAAACAATTGTATTTTGTATGGAAAATTTCCAAAGACCTTACAATTCTGGGTTTCCCCCCCCGCTACATTTTTTGTTCCTTTAAGAGTCTACTAAGGCTTATAATTACGGGTACAGGTTGCACAGTAATATTAGCATTTGTTTACCAAATGTAAGAACGTTTTGAATCTTGAATGCTGTGGACCAAACTTTTCCAACTACTTTCCCAGAAGAGTTAAAGTGGGTAGAAATCAAGTTTCAATCTCTCATTGCATAGCTACAAGTAATGAAACAGGAATCAAATTGCAAGCTAGTTGTGCTCAAGCACTAAATTCCAGGTAGTTCCATTTTATGGTAAATAGTACATGTGGTTCATTCTCAATTATCCAGTTTATTTGCTTTTTATGTGATACAATTATAGACATACAGTGTATTTGCAGATCTGAATAAATTATTTCAAAAGAGACACTAAAATCCATTATTAACTATATTATAATGCTCAAATCAAATTGTGCTTTGTGGCTGGTCAAAAATACAGGTTTATTACAAGATTAGAAACCTTTTAAATTAAGTAGCAACAGGCATCCATACATGCGTAAGCTAACACTAATGTAGTTAAGGATGTATAATTACTAAATGATGTCTTCAGAGGGCTATATATTGGCCACAAAACTTTGTCTTGTTTCGTACTGCACAGAACTAAATATTAGTCACAAGGTGAATTTAGTTTTTCTTTTCTCTTTCTAAAGTTGCAAAGATATTTTCCTTTAGTTTCAAGGGCAGAATTTGCAAATATTTGGGCCATGATTTTCTGTTGCAATATCCTCACTTCCCCCCCCTCAGTTTTAGTGATGTGTAGCCAGATCCAAGATGGATATTTAAATTCTGTCTCAATGTTTTGCACAAAGGCTTTGATAGTACTGCAGAAAATGTTGCTGAAAATCTCCCTGTTTTCAGTGGGCAAATCAATGACTTTCATGCGATGGATGAGGGAACATTTAGGAAGAGCCAGCAGCTCAATTCATGGCTTCGGAACTGGTGTCATCAAAAGATGTTTGGATTCTACAATCACGGCTCCGTTTACAAGGCATCAGAGCTCCAAGCAACCAATGGGATGCACTTGTCGCAGAGGGGGAAGAGAATCCTGGGGCAGGAATTGGCAGGGCTCCTCCATAGGGCTTTAAACTGGGGTAAATAGTCTCCTGTTGGCTGATGACAAACCAGGTATACCAGCAGCAGAGGGTCCTCAACTTGTCCTGGGACAAGCCAGGGATGAGTCACCATGGCAGTCTGTGGAAATCAAGAACAACTGGCACAAGTGGAGGACAGGGCCAGACCAGCTGAAGAGCCTCTATGCAAATGCACAGAGCTTGGGCAACAAACAGGATGAATTAAGGGCCACTGTGCTTCTGGGATGCCATGACAGCGCGGCTATTCCTGAAACTTGGTGGGATGATTCCCATGACTGGAATCTAGGGATAGAAGGGTACAAGCTCTTTAGGAAGGATAGGCAGGGAAGGAGAGGAGGAGGTGTCCTCTATATCAGTGACCAGCTGGAATCAATGGAGCTCCACCTGGGACAGGATGATGAGCTGGTCAAGAGTGTGTGGGTTAATATAAAAGGGAAGAC